>OW121742.1:17780376-18027876 GCA_933228675.1 Stomorhina lunata
GATTTTGGCCCAAATTGCTCTATCTCTTCTAGTTTCCAAGGAAATCGAAGTTTTATATTTTCATATAAAAATTTTCAAAAATTAGGTTTTAGTACGAATTTTGAAATTTTTTTTAGTGATCACAGATTTTGGCCCAAATTGCTCTATCTCTTCTAGTTTCCAAGGAAATCGAAGTTTTATATTTTCATATAAAAATTTTCAAAAAATTAGGTTTTAGTACGAATTTTGAAATTTTTTTAGTGATCACAGATTTTGGCCCAAATTGCTCTATCTCTTCTAGTTTCCAAGGAAATCGAAGTTTTATATTTTCATATAAAAATTTTCAAAAAATTAGGTTTTAGTACGAATTTTGAAATTTTTTTAGTGATCACAGATTTTGGCCCAAATTGCTCTATCTCTTCTAGTTTCCAAGGAAATCGAAGTTTTATATTTTCATATAAAAATTTTCAAAAAATAGGTTTTAGTACGAATTTTGGAAATTTTTTTTAGTGATCACAGATTTTGGCCCAAATTGCTCTATCTCTTCTAGTTTCCAAGGAAATCGAAGTTTTATATTTTCATATAAAAATTAAAAAAAAAATAGGTTTTAGTACAAATTTTAAAATTTTTTTTAGTGATCACAGATTTTGGCCCAAATTGCTCTATCTCTTCTAGTTTCCAAGAAAATCGAAGTTTTATATTTTCATATAAAAATTTTCAAAAAAGTAGGTTTTAGTACAAATTTTGAAATTTTTTTTTAGTGATCACAGATTTTGGCTCAAATTGCTCTATCTCTTCTAGTTTCCAAGGAAATCGAAGTTTTATATTTTTATATAAAAATTTTCAAAAAAATAGGTTTTAGTACGAATTTTGAATTTTTTTTTTTAGTGATCACAGATTTTGGCTCAAATTGCTCTATCTCTTCTAGTTTCCAAGGAAATCGAAGTTTTATATTTTCATATAAAAATTAAAAAAAAAATAGGTTTTAGTACAAATTTTGAAATTTTTTTAGTGATCACAGATTTTGGCCCAAATTACTCTATCTCTTCTAGTTTCCAAGGAAATCGAAGCTTTATATTTTCATATAAAAATTTTCAAAAAATTAGGTTAGTACGAATTTTGAAATTTTTTTAGTGATCACAGATTTTGGCCCAAATTGCTCTATCTCTTTTAGTTTCCAAGAAAATCGAAGTTTTATATTTTCATACAAAAATTAAAAAAAAAATAAGGTTTTAGTACAAATTTTGAAATTTTTTTAGTGATCACAGATTTTGGCCCAAATTGCTCTATCTCTTCTAGTTTCCAAGGAAATCGAAGTTTTTTATTTTCATATAAAAATTTTCAAAAAATTAGGTTTTAGTACGAATTTTGAATTTTTTTTTTTAGTGATCACAGATTTTGGCCCAAATTGCTCTATCTCTTCTAGTTTCCAAGGAAATCGAAGTTTTATATTTTCATATAAAAATTTTCCAAAAAATTAGGTTTTAGTACGAATTTTGAAATTTTTTTTAGTGATCACAGATTTTGGCCCAAATTGCTCTATCTCTTTTAGTTTCCAAGAAAATCGAAGTTTTATATTTTCATATAAAAATTAAAAAAAATTAGGTTTTAGTACAAATTTTGAAATTTTTTTTAGTGATCACAGATTTTGGCCCAAATTGCTCTATCTCTTCTAGTTTCCAAGGAAATCGAAGTTTTATATTTTCATATAAAAATTTTCCAAAAAATTAGGTTTTAGTACGAATTTTGAAATTTTTTTTTAGTGATCACAGATTTTGGCCCAAATTGCTCTATCTCTTTTAGTTTCCAAGAAAATCGAAGTTTTATATTTTCATATAATAATTAAAAAAAATTAGGTTTTAGTACAAATTTTGAAATTTTTTTTTAGTGATCACAGATTTTGGCCCAAATTGCTCTATCTCTTTTAGTTTCCAAGAAAATCGAAGTTTTATATTTTCATATAAAAATTAAAAAAAATTAGGTTTTAGTACAAATTTTGAAATTTTTTTTAGTGATCACAGATTTTGGCCCAAATTGCTCTATCTCTTCTAGTTTCCAAGGAAATCGAATTTTTTTATTTTCATATAAAAATTTTCAAAAAATTAGGTTTTAGTACGAATTTTGAATTTTTTTTTTTAGTGATCACAGATTTTGGCCCAAATTGCTCTATCTCTTCTAGTTTCCAAGGAAATCGAAGTTTTATATTTTCATATAAAAATTTTCCAAAAAATTAGGTTTTAGTACGAATTTTGAAATTTTTTTTAGTGATCACAGATTTTGGCCCAAATTGCTCTATCTCTTTTAGTTTCCAAGAAAATCGAAGTTTTATATTTTCATATAAAAATTAAAAAAAATTAGGTTTTAGTACAAATTTTGAAATTTTTTTTAGTGATCACAGATTTTGGCCCAAATTGCTCTATCTCTTCTAGTTTCCAAGGAAATCGAAGTTTTATATTTTCATATAAAAATTTTCAAAAAATTAGGTTTTATTACGAATTTTGAAATTTTTTTTAGTGATCACAGATTTTGGCCCAAATTGCTCTATCTCTTCTAGTTTCCAAGGAAATCGAAGTTTTATATTTTCATATAAAAAGTTTCAAAATAATAGAATTTACTACGAATTTTGAAATTTTTTTTAGTGATCACAGATTTTGGCCCAAATTGCTCTATCTCTTCTAGTTTCCAAGGAAATCGAAGTTTTATATTTTCATATAAAAATTTTCAAAAAATTAGGTTTTAGTACGAATTTTGAAATTTTTTTTAGTGATCACAGATTTTGGCCCAAATTGCTCTATCTCTTCTAGTTTCCAAGGAAATCGAAGTTTTATATTTTCATATAAAAAGTTTCAAAATAATAGAATTTACTACGAATTTTGAAATTTTTTTTAGTGATCACAGATTTTGGCCCAAATTGCTCTATCTCTTCTAGTTTCCAAGGAAATCGAAGTTTTATATTTTCATATAAAAATTTTCCAAAAAATAGGTTTTAGTACGAATTTTGAATTTTTTTTTAGTGATCACAGATTTTGGCCCAAATTGCTCTATCTCTTCTAGTTTCCAAGGAAATCGAAGTTTTATATTTTCATATAAAAAGTTTCAAAATAATAGAATTTACTACGAATTTTGAAATTTTTTTTAGTGATCACAGATTTTGGCCCAAATTGCTCTATCTGTTCTAGTTTCCTAGGAAATAAAAGTTTTATATTTTCATTTAAAAATTTTTAAAAAAGTAGGTTTTAGTACGAATTTTGAAATTTTTTTTAGTGATCACAGATTTTGGCCCAAATTGCTCTATCTCTTCTAGTTTCCAAGAAAATCGAAGTTTTATATTTTCATATAAAAATTTTCAAAAAAGTAGGTTTTAGTACAAATTTTGAAATTTTTTTTTAGTGATCACAGATTTTGGCTCAAATTGCTCTATCTCTTCTAGTTTCCAAGGAAATCGAAGTTTTATATTTTTATATAAAAATTTTCAAAAAAATAGGTTTTAGTACGAATTTTGAATTTTTTTTTTTAGTGATCACAGATTTTGGCTCAAATTGCTCTATCTCTTCTAGTTTCCAAGGAAATCGAAGTTTTATATTTTCATATAAAAATTAAAAAAAAAATAGGTTTTAGTACAAATTTTGAAATTTTTTTAGTGATCACAGATTTTGGCCCAAATTGCTCTATCTCTTCTAGTTTCCAAGGAAATCGAAGCTTTATATTTTCATATAAAAATTTTCAAAAAATTAGGTAAGTACGAATTTTGAAATTTTTTTAGTGATCACAGATTTTGGCCCAAATTGCTCTATCTCTTTTAGTTTCCAAGAAAATCGAAGTTTTATATTTTCATACAAAAATTAAAAAAAAAATAAGGTTTTAGTACAAATTTTGAAATTTTTTTAGTGATCACAGATTTTGGCCCAAATTGCTCTATCTCTTCTAGTTTCCAAGGAAATCGAAGTTTTTTATTTTCATATAAAAATTTTCAAAAAATTAGGTTTTAGTACGAATTTTGAATTTTTTTTTTTAGTGATCACAGATTTTGGCCCAAATTGCTCTATCTCTTCTAGTTTCCAAGGAAATCGAAGTTTTATATTTTCATATAAAAATTTTCCAAAAAATTAGGTTTTAGTACGAATTTTGAAATTTTTTTTAGTGATCACAGATTTTGGCCCAAATTGCTCTATCTCTTTTAGTTTCCAAGAAAATCGAAGTTTTATATTTTCATATAAAAATTAAAAAAAATTAGGTTTTAGTACAAATTTTGAAATTTTTTTTAGTGATCACAGATTTTGGCCCAAATTGCTCTATCTCTTCTAGTTTCCAAGGAAATCGAAGTTTTATATTTTTATATAAAAATGTTAAAAAAAATAAGTTTTAGTACGAATTTTGAAATTTTTTTTTAGTGATCACAGATTTTGGCCCAAATTGCTCTATCTCTTCTAGTTTCCAAGGAAATCGAAGTTTTATATTTTCATATAAAAATATTCAAAAAAATAGGTTTTAGTACGAATTTTGAAAATTTTTTTTTTAGTGATCAGAGATTTTGGCCCAAATTGCTCTATCTCTTCTAGTTTCCAAGGAAATCGAAGTTTTAAAAATTTTATATAAAAATTTTTAAAAAATTAGGTTTTAATACGAATTTTGAAATTTTTTTTAGTGATCACAGATTTTGGCCCAAATTGCTCTATCTCTTCTAGTTTCCAAGGAAATCGAAGTTTTATATTTTCATAAAAAAATTTTCAAAAAATTAGGTTTTAGTACGAATTTTGAATTTGTTTTTAAGTGATCACAGATTTTAGTCCAAATTGCTCTATCTCTTCTAGTTTCCAAGGAAATCGAAGTTTTATATTTTCATATAAAAATTTTCAAAAAATTAGGTTTTAGTACGAATTTTGAATTTGTTTTTTAGTGATCACAGATTTTAGTCCAAATTGCTCTATCTCTTCTAGTTTCGAAGGAAATCGAAGTTTTATATTTTCATATAAAAATTTTCAAAAAATTAGTTTTTAGTACGAATTTTGAAATTTTTTAGTGATCACAGATTTTGGCCCAAATTGCTCTATCTCTTCTAGTTTCCAAGGAAATCGAAGTTTTATATTTTCATATAAAAATTTTCAAAAAATTAGGTTTTAGTAGGAAATCGAAGTTTTATATTTTTATATACAATTTTTCAAAAAAAAAAAAAAAATAGGTTTTAGTACGAATTTTGAACTAAAACCTATAGTTCAAAGGGTATATAATAGTATATAACTGAGCTTCTATAAAAAAAATACATTTTTCATAAATTTTAAACTTTTTATATTTTATAAATTATTTTTCTAATAAATTTATGTATATACAAAATATATATGTATAAATATATAAACCTATTTTCTTTGTATAAAGTTTGTTTGAAATCATAATGGAAGTATAGAAATACAAATTATGTATAAGAATAAGTTGATATATAGTTTTTGATTAAAACATGTAAATGGAAAATAAAATAAAAATCAGGTTTTTTTTTAAAGGAAGAATAAAATCATAATAAAAAAGATGTCGGTATTTAGGTAATTATCATTAATGTAAAATTATGTAATAATAAAAAATATATTTTTAAATAACTCATATTAAAATATATCATAAGTTTATAAATAAATACATTAGTATGATGTTAATGTGTACTTACATAATTATTATTATGTATAGCTAACTCTGACTTAATTATAAAATTTATTACAGTAAAAGTAATTTTCTTTAGATTATATTAGACATAATATTTAAGGTTGCATAAACTAAATTTCTACTCTAGGACGAAATTGTAAACGTAAAGGAGGCTCTCGAAAACGCCAACGTGTAACATAAACAAATTTTAATGTATGATCCTTGCCCAACAATTCCTCATTGCACAATATGTCAATCTTAGAAACAAAACAGGTGGAAAAAATTAAAATAATGTGTATTTTGATTATTTTGTAAGACAATAATTACCTCTCGATATTTGTCAATGCCATTTAAAATCTTTTTCGCAACCAATTTTTTGAGATGTGTTATTGTTGCTTGAGAACTACACCTTATAAAACGTCGCTGAAGATTTTTAAAGTTGTTACTCATACATTCCAGACATACATTTACTTGTTCGTCTAGTCTATGGAAATCTGATTCAGCGTGTGCCTCCATGACCTTCTCATTGTCATCATCATGATTTTGCGGCAAATCCTTTGGACAAGCCATATTACGACTTCTGTAGAAGTCACGTTCTCTACGCGTTTCATCTAATGGGATAGAAAAACATGCAATTTATAATTAATTCTTAGGACAACTTAAGAAGTGTATACTGTAATTTTATTTATTTATTTATAATTTACAATTAAGAAATGTTCCGAATAAAATATATAATTATTATTGCAACAAATAATATTATTTTAATCACTTAAGCTTTTTTAAGTATATAGACAGCCATTTTACAGAACTCAATTCAGTTCGAAAGGTGAAAAAATTCCGTAATTTGCTTATATAGAAAAAGTAAAATGGTAAACATTTTTCGAAATGAAACCACTTTCTATGTATTTTCAAAATGAAATTGAATTTATTTGTTTTTCTTTGTTTATTCAATATCCTTCAAGTATTCCTTGTTCTTCAATAAATCAGTTTTATTTGTTGAAAGAGAGATAAAGTTACTGATTTAAATTAAGCAATTAAGAAAGTGCTAGTCGCTCAAGCTCGACCATACGATACCCTTCACCACTAAGGTCAAAGGTGTTCTTTTCCTGTACAAAGACAAATTTACCATCATCTAAACATTTCCCAAAACTTATATATTTAAGATGTTTTCGTCATTTGGACTTATATGAGCTAGAGTCAAATGTGGACCGATTATTTCGAAATTTGGCAAATTGATTACAGTTTTTACAAAAATTTTGCTTGCAAAAAATAAACTTAAAATTCTCATTATCTTCAGATTTTCAAGCGTTTTAGTGATTTTTGTCTCATTTAGTGCGTTTTAACAGAAGAGTTTGTATGGGAGCTAGGGTCAAATGTGGACATATTTCAACGAAATTTGGTACTGTGATTTTGGTTTACATAAACAGTATTTGTTTTAAATTTTTTCAAGAAAAATATTGATATTTGTGGCCAAAATATCAATTTCGAGAAATGGGACCTATGGGAGGTACCATAAATAATGAACCGATTTTGACGTATTTCAATAGCCATGTTCCCACAATCAAAAAAATTATCTGTACCAAATTTCATCTTAAGACCTGTACTTTGATCACATGGTTACATGAGGGTCCAGCCAGACGGACGGACTGACATCGCTACGCGACTCACAAAGTGATTCTTAGTCTATGCGTTACATACATCAGCACAAACTTATAATACCCTTTCCACCTATGGTGGTGAAGTGTATAAAAATCGTGTTTTGTTGTATTTTAGAGCATTTACAATTTATTGGAATCTATTGAACCCTAAACTATTTCGATCGGTGTTCAACTACTGGTTTTAATTCCGAACGGAATTTATAAATGCCTGATAACACAAGTAAGCAAATGCTATAGTCGGTCAAGTCCAAATATTTGATACCCTTCACTACTAAGCTCAAGTACGCACCTATACTTTTCCACTGCATTCGGTTCTTCGTTTCGGAACGACTCGGAACTCTTAGGATTCCGACCAAGGACTGTCAGATCTGCGATATTAATATCTAATAATATTAATTAATATTAATATTATTAATATCTAAAAACTTTACATGTCTTTCTTAATTCTTAGAGATGAATGTATGCTTATTTTATTTCCGGCAGTGGGACTGTTATGGAAACTAAGTTCAAAAGTAAACCTGTTATCTGACACAAATTGACAAATATTTCGAAGGCGTTATGTTTAGAAATGCTCACTCTTATTGTATGACACCCTCGATCGAGATATGATCACATTGATAAAATTTAAAATTTTCTAAATATGCATTTAAAAGACATTTTAGTGCACTTTCACAAGACATGGATTGGACATATGGAGGTAGTCCACAGGTTCTCCATGATATATAAAAATATTGTTAAACTCCCAGAATTGATTAATAAAAAAGTTCGAATTCATGAAAAACAATGTATTATTTGTATTATTTACCTTCTTGCAGATTTGGCACTAATTTGTAAACAATATCTTGCATTGTTCGATCGAAACTTATATACTGTAGCGGGTGTGATTGATGTATAACATTTTCGCAGGTAGGACAGGTTTTCTTCTCCTCCAGGTGTTTTACCAAACAACTTTTGCAAACTAAATAACAAAACAAATTAAATTTTTAATACTGATAATTTATTTTTATTAATATTTTCTATGTATATACTAACAGGTATGTAAACATTCTGTAACTGTAGTGGCATCGATGAAATAGCCTCCGCATATTTTGCATGTTATATGGGGATTTATGGATTTTAATTTAACTCTTCTCTCCATCTTGACAATTATTGTTCATGCTAATTTTATATATTGCACTTAATAATTTATATCTTTGTTTATGTACTTAATTTATTTCGTTTTGTTAGCCCGTTTAAGCGGTCTTTGAGAAAGACTGTAATTTTTTTTCTTAACACTACATCACACCACCACACACATTCATACACACGTTCTTCATGCACTCATATTGATTTTCTATGCATTTACGCGGATTTTCTATGCAATATATCTGCATAAACTTTAGTATATATTGAGATTTTTGATATATTAGTTAATAAATATAATTAAATCGTCATATTAAATATAAATAATATACAAGAAATTGACACGACCGATTTTTTTCTATTTTATAGCTTTTCCCTTTTTATTTTTCGGTGCTTACTGTTTCAATGTTGGTAGCACTGCCTAAATAAATGTCAAGTGTTAATGACGAGTTGCAATTTTTAGTATAAAATTTATGTATTTTAAATAAAATCATACTACACCGATATGGTATTACTAAAGCGTTCTTTTCAAAGATGGCATCACTTGCAATAATACTCGTGCGCACTGGCAACTCGTCGTCCTCTTGTTATTCTACATAATAACATTGCAAAGTATGTATTTAATTAATAAATATTTCAACAGTTTTGTATAAATTTAATAATCTAGATAAATTAAGTGGTTTTACAAGGGTATTAATTTAATATAAAAAGCCGGTTCTAATGAACTATCAAATATAAAAGTGCATGCAAACATTAATGCATGATGTGACATGTGTATTAATTTTACACATGTGTTGGCTAAAGTCGCAAAAGAGCTAAGTGGCAAATTTGATTTTTTTATATAGAGAACAGAGTTTTAAAAATCTTTAATTAATGTTAATACCTATAAAAAATCTATTTTTTCATGTTTTATTTTTATGAAAAGAATTATGTGGATTTATTTTAATTTAATATATTTTTGATAAATAATTTTTGTAACAGTATCAAAAACCTAAATCTTAAGAAAATAGCGAAATTTGTGTATCATTTTTTATATATATTTTTTTTAATTTTTTATAAATTTAAAAAATTTCCTTATAAATCTTTAATACTTAAAAAAAATTGTATATCAAAATACTTTTTTATACCCTTCACCACCATAGGTGAAAAGGGTATTTAAGGGTGGTTAAATTGTAAGGGCCGATGTTGAATGTGAACCACACCTAAACGCCAAGTTTTTTTCGGAATTTTATTTGACATTTCTCTATTTCAGACTTACTCAATTTGAACCATGGGGAGATACACAATCCAACAACGTGTTAAAGTTATCCAGACTTATTATGAAAATGGGCATTCAAGTCAAAATGCATATCGTGCACTTCGTGATTTTTTTTGGTCAATTTGATCGTCCAAATGTGCGTACAATCGCAAAAATCGTGGAAAAATTCGAGCAAACCGGGTCTGTAGAAGATGTGAGAACACCAGTGCATGCTCGTACTGCTCGTAGTGCAGAAAATATTGCTGATGTTCGCGATAGTATGGCTGAAGAGCCGTCCACATCAACTCGTCGTCGTGCCCAACAATTGCACCTCTCACGCTCGTCGTTGATGAACATTATGCATAACGACTTGCATTTACATGCTCACAAGGTGCAATTGGCTCAAGAACTATATATATAGATATAAGTTTGTGCTGACCTACCTTACCAATAGGCTTAGAATCACTTTTTAAGTCGATTTAGCGATGTTTGGCTGGCTGGACCCCCATGGAAACCATGTAATCAAAGTAAAGGTTGCAATTCTAAAGATAATTTGATTACATTTTTTTTTTTGATAGTGGGACCATGGCTATTGAAATTCGTCAAAATCGGTTCATTATTTATGATACCTCCCATAGGTCTCACTTCCCGGAATTTATATTTTGGCCACAAATACCAATATTTTTCAATGAAATTTAAAACAAATACTGCTTATGTAAACCAAAATCACCGTACCAAATTTAGTTGAAATCGGTCCATATTTGACCGTAGCTACCATACAAACTTATATTTCAAAACGCACTAAATGACACAAAAATCAGTAAAACGCTCATAAATCTGAAGATAATGAGAATTTTAAGTTTATATTTATATATACATAATTCTTGTAAAAACTGTAATTTGTAAAATTTCGAGATAATCGGTCCACCCTAGCTCTCATATAAGTCCAAATGACGGAAACAGCTTTAATATATAAGATTTGAGGAAATGTTTGTTTAAAGGCAAAATTTAGCAAATATTTGTCTTTATACATGAAAAATAACACATTTGACCTCAATGGTGAAGGGTATCTTATGGTCGGCTTGACCGACTATAGCACTTTCTTACTTGTTTTATCTAAATAAGATATTAAAAAATCAAAATTTTTTATATAAAATGTGTATATTAAGAAATATTATTTTCTTACATAGAGTAATTTTCGAGGTTATCTAAGGAGTGTTTCGAATAAATTTAGTAGTTGTATTAAGTCAAACAAATTTAAACCGTGCAATAAAAAATCTTAAAAAATTGGAAATTTAATAAAACACATAATGCCTGTTCCCGTATTCTAACGACACTTCCCAAAATAGTCTGAAGTTGTTAAAAATTGCTCAAAAAAACAATTTGTATTGAAAATTTTGTAAGGGAACACTTTTAAGTAAGTTTGGGTTGTTTTATACATTTTTGCCGATGAATTTTCTATGCAATTTTTTTTTATTTTGTCGGAAAATTTAATACTGTGTAATTCTTAAAGGTCAAGGTTATCTATGAATTGTAACATTTTGCGCTCATTCTATGTGTAGTTTATGCTTGCATATATAGAAAGGGACCTAAGGGTATTTTTCGCGCATAGGGAAAGGGTAAAAAATGTTTTGTTCAGGAGAGCCATTTTAAAGATTTAAATATATTTTTTTAGCTTATTTTTTATCCTCTATGCGCTGTCACATATATGAATATTTGTGCCGCCTGTTATTGCTTACATTCTGTTAATAACATAATCTTTAAAGTACATTTAATTTATAATCCATTTCTTATATACCTATAACCATTCAGTTGAAAGAAATAAGAGTATTTTTAAAAACACACGTAAATACATACATCCATACGTTAACAATAAGCTTTATTTTGGTTTTGCCACTTAATCACGAACCGGCTTTGAATTTCAGAGTATTTTTAGCGAGCAACAAGTACATTCCCTTTTCCATTAAAGTGTTATTGCCATCGAATATACATAGATACATACGTATGTATACAGATTAAGTATTTCTTATTGTTAAATGTTAATGCCACAACAGTATCAGCATCTGTTACTTAAAGTAAACTTTAATTTGTTTAGTCTTATATTGGCTTTCCTCTGTAACGGTTGGTTTTCGTTCATTTGTTCTCTTGTAGCTGGCTCCGTTAAACTTAACAAACAATTTAATAATGTCTGTTGGTCGTGTGTTAGTATATGGTGGTAAAGGAGCTTTAGGAGCAGCTTGTGTATCTCATTTTAAAAGCAACAATTATGTGAGTATTTACTTATTAGAAATATATTAAAAACAATATTATAAATGAATGCAATTAACCTTCAATTAAATAAACTTTCACTATATACATACCTACACACATACATATGTATGTATGTACATAAGTATATTAGCAACCTTGTTATTATTTTTTTAAACTAACTTTTTCTCATTATTTAGTGGGTTGGCAGTATCGATTTAAGTGATAATGATCAGGCTGATGTGAGTATAGTAGTGCCCCGTGATGCTTCTTGGCCAGAGCAAGAACAAGAAGTTGTCAGTAAAGTTGGTGACGCCTTGCAAGGCCAAAAACTGGATGCTGTTATTTGTGTAGCAGGAGGTTGGGCTGGTGGCAACGCCAAAAAAGGTATAGTTTTTCCTTTAAACTTTAAGATATTCTGTTGCTTATGTCATTGAGTTTTGATTTTAGATTTAGCTAAAAACGCTGATTTAATGTGGCGTCAAAGCGTTTGGACTTCGGCTATTTCGGCTGCTGTTGCTGCTCATCATTTGAAGGAAGGTGGCGTTTTGGCTCTTACTGGAGCTAAACCCGCTTTAGAGGGTACCCCCGGTATGATTGGTTATGGAATGGCAAAGGCTGCTGTTCATCAGCTAACACGCTCTTTAGCCGGTAAAGATTCTGGTCTGCCAAGTGATGCTATAGTGGTTTCTATTTTACCTGTAACATTGGATACTCCTATGAATCGCAAGTGGATGCCCAAGGCCGACTTTACCACATGGACTCCTTTAACAGAAGTTGCAGAGTAAGTATGAATGAAATATTATTAAGGGTGTTCACAAGCTCTTGTTTTTTATCTATACATAAAAAACATTTTAATGTTAATGACTTAATAGCTTGAACTAGAAAGCTGAATTTTGGACAGTGGATACCTTTTTTATGTATCCACCTAAAAGAGAGTTTTGGAAATCCGAGAAAAATAGGAAAGATCGATAACGTTGTACATACCTACATACATATATATCATAAATGATAAAATTTATTTTCTTGGGCCAGCATTCAAATTGTAACTCCTAATCGTACAAAGCATTATGTTGGAACTAGAAAAATAGGTCATGGGACTTTTCATTTGAATTTTTCTATATTGTAACTAGGAGAAAAGACTTATGTAGTAAATTGAATCCACATACCCTTGTTTTAGCGACAAAACAGTGATGCTCCAGTGAATTAAACGAATTGGGTAACCTACAGTCATATTTCCGTTTGCGATCGAGAAGATTTAAAATAAACTTTGAAGCACCTAGCCATACATGAAACTTGTATTTAATTTTTGGTCCCATAAAAGACGTATAATTAGGAAATCAGGTGGACGAAAATATCTTTTAACACCCCTTAAAATTCAACAATAACTACACCACACGAAAGAACGTTCCCACATCAGATGAAACAACATAATCGGATTCGTACCGGAACGACTCAGAAATCTTAGGATTCCGACCAAGGACTTCCACTTCTGCGATATTACCAATAATATCGCAGTTACAACAACAACAACATAATCGGATTTTCGCTTGTAGGTTAACACACAACATTGCGACTAGATAAGACCACTTGTGATTACCTTTATTAACACTTAGATATCAAATACAACTAAAAAATTGTTCCTTCATTTTTAGACTTTTCAATAAATGGACCAAGGGTGAACAACGTCCCAAATCTGGATCTCTTTTACAACTTATTACCAAGGATTCGGTAACAGAACTTGTGGAAAGTGCTTAATTGTACTTAAATATATAAAACTAGCATTTCGATGAAGACGATTTTAGGGATTTTGAAAATAATCATAAGATAATTACAGCTAAATATTCCATTAGCTTATTTGTTATATTAGTTTTAAATGTAAAGCATAATATTATTTAAAAAAAAATACTCATACAATATCTATGAATCAATTGGTGTTATTTTGCTTGTGTTTAAATAAAAGAATACATAATAAGATTTAACTCCTGATAATCTTTTGACATCATGTTTGAGGCAAAAAAAAGTGAAGATGATTTAGCTAAAAAAATGAATACATATTTCTTTTAAAAATCACACACAATTTTATGGCACTACATTTTTTAAACTAAATCCAAATAACTTTGGTTAGAAGAAACAGATAATTTAATCGAAGTTTTCGAATCATCTTTTTCTGTACTTATGTTAATAAAGATAACTATTAGCTTATAAAAAAACAAAGTTCTAGTGCAATTTTATTGTCTCAAGAATATATATTTTTTTTAAATACAATGGTTTTAGAGGTTAGATAAGAAAGGTGGTTGTAACATGACACCTACACTTGGATACCCGCTTTACATAAAGTAAAGCGGATATTAAGAAACAAAAGGTATCATGTGAGTGTTACTATTGATAATAACATTCTTAAACTAAGCCAACTGAGTCCAATTGTGAATCCGCGCATAATCTTCTATCTAAAGAACTTAAGCCTCCGATTATGGAGCATAGGACGGAATATTTTTAACCGATTCTAACGTGCCCTCGTCTGAGCATAGTCTCCGGGATCCAGGACTCATACAAAAGTGGGTGTTTAAGAGGTTTATATCTCTTTAGGTTTTGGATCGAGCCACATAGTCTGACCCTATTCATGATTGATAAGTCTTATTAGAACTAGCCTACTATTCTTAACCAGCTTAGATCATCATGCCTTTAAAACACTTATCAACAATCCTGTGCGACCCTCTGATATTTTTTGCAAGCTCAAAAAGAGAAATGAACGACCCTATAACTAGGGACTGTCAGAAATTAAGACTTCCAGTTCTGAATTATTCAACATTTCCTTTACTAAATAGTCTGTTAAAACTGATATGTTGTTGCTGAGTTGACAGCCCTTGGCCAAGAAACCTCCGGTACGTAGAACCGACTGTCGCGGGATTGGTTAAAACTGATACAGACCCAAAGTTTCTATTAAATTTATTTTTAAAAAGATCGAAGGGGAATAGAAAAGTACTTCCTAGGCCTTTGGTTATACCAATACTAGCAAAATACAATACCGTACCGTACTGTACACCGTTAAGTTCCGGCAGTTTAGAATAATACTTTGTTCCTCCTGGTGAACATGGCTAACTCCATGAACATGACCAGGTCCTGTATTACTAACGAGAAAGCCTATAGCATAATTTCAATTATTGTGCAAAAAAATCCCTGAAACCAGTAGAACTAGGTCATCTTCATAAGCCACAATCTTTTAATTTATTAGGTCAAATAAGCTAAGTGTAGATATTTACTCCTACTTAAAAAACCTTCACTATTCTTTGAAACATATTTAAGAAGACATCGTGTATACATTCCTGATTTTATCCTACTTTATTACTAACAATCTGGCATCATTAACAAAAAAAAACAACCCTGCAATGTTTTTCGAAGAAAAAACATTTTGCAACAACAAAAGAAAATAAAAAAAATAGTTTCGAGCTAGACATCGAAATAAATTTTATTGTTTCTCCACCAAAAAAATAAAGAAAGCTACAAAAAGACGCTAAATAGTGTTTAAGACAAAAGGACAAAGGACCTTTAACTTACTAAAAATTGAAAACAAAGAAGAAATATACAGGCAATACAATCAAAGTGAATCAGTCTTCCATCAGCAGAGCAAGAACTAACACACGCTTTATTAGCAGAAGACCAGAGTTAAAAGTAGTAGCGGGTGCGGTACCATTTGCTGTGGGGTATAACATCAGAGAGACAAGCGGCTTTCCAAAGTAACAATTTTTCAAAATGAATAAACGCAACAATGTAAGTGTTATAAATTAATTGATCTGATTTTTATAAAGTTCACTGAATTTTGTAAAAAGATTAATTAACGTGTTTTCAATTTATTGTGTGTGTTTGATTATATGTTTGTGTTTTTAAACATTTTCTTTTTGCTTTTTATATTTTTTAAGATACGTTTACCTCCAGAGGTCAATCGCCTTTTGTATGTTCGTAATTTACCATACAAAATTACATCGGAAGAAATGTATGATATATTTGGAAAATTTGGAGCTATACGTCAAATAAGAGTGTAAATATTCCGAATTTTTTTTTTTTTTTTAAGAGTAATTAATAATATTTCCTTTGTCTATCCTAGGGGCAACACTCCCGAAACCCGCGGTACTGCTTTTGTCGTATACGAGGATATTTTTGATGCCAAAAATGCTTGCGATCACTTGTCTGGCTTCAATGTCTGTAATCGTTATCTGGTGGTGTTATACTATCAATCGAATAAGGCATTTAAACGTTTGGATGTGGATAAGAAACAAGAGGAACTGAATAACATCAAAACGAAGTACAATTTAAAAACACCGGAACAACCTTAAACTATTCTCATTCTGTTACTTTCTCCTTAAATTTGTTCTTATAAAGTTTAGATTTTTCCTTTCTGTTTTAATGTGAAAAACAAACGTTTTTTTGTTTTATTTTCCTTTTATTATTTTGTAAATCATCTCATTAACATTTTTTTTTTCATAGAGTCTATGATCAGGAGGCTAAGCACCTGATTTTATTCATCATAATCATCATCAATCATTTTATACAAGTATTCATTCATTCTCATCATAAAAAAATAACAAGCCAATGTAAAATGATAAAAAAAATCGTAAAATAGAAACAATATAAAAAAGTAGTAGAGTTAAATCAATAGTAACTTAATTGGTAAGTATACGAAAGTTTGACTCTGAAATCTTTAATGCGCTAAATTTGAATATTTAATAACAAGAATCTGAGGGGTTACTCCGTATTTCGATTCGAAAATAAAATTTGTCGAATTTGTATGCTTAAAGCATTGGGTTTCGAAAACATTTTCTTTCGAATCGAGATAGGGATTAACCCCCCTGATCATTATTCGAGTGTATTCTGCACTTCCACGTGATTTTGAAATCACATGAAATTCAAAAAGGCTGTAATTTCTATAATTGTTGAAATTTTCAGAGCATTTATTATTATTATTTATTTAGTAGTATTTAAAATACTTTTTAATGGCTAAATTACATTAAATTATTAAACAATTTTTAATTGCTCTGAAAAGTATTATTTTTAACAAAATGAACGCAATTTCTTTTAAATATATTTATATTTCTTTCATTTTTTATATTGACAGGAAGTTGATTAAATAGTTGTAGTCCTTTATATAAGAGGCATCTCTTCATTGTATTGTTCGTTGGTCTAGGTATCCTAAAATCATTTGCATTTCGTAGGTTGTAAGGTTGGCATTCGTTGACATATCTTAGTTGTACTAATAGGTATTCTGGTGCATTGCCCATTTTCATTTTATAAATAAACTTAAATGTATTTAGTTGAAGTCTCTGATTAATATTCAGCCATTTTAAAGTGTCCAGCATATGTTGTATGGATGTATATCTATTGCATCGAATTATTGACCTCATAGCCTTGTTCTGTAGTTTTTGTAATCTCTCTAATTGTAGATTTGTGCAGCATGTATATAGTATAGTTGAACCAAACTCAGAATGTGGCTTAATGATGGTGTTATATATATTTATTGCAGTTTATCAATAATCTTCTAGACCTTCTTTATCTTAAGTGCACTGAGTCAAAATAATTTGTGAACTGTGAATAATTCGACTTAGAAAATTAATGTGAATTTAAAATCATGTGGAAGTGATCTGCAGAACATACCTGATTGATTCTATCTTTAGGAACCTGACAAATATTGATTCTATTTAATAGGAAAATAATCAATATCTATAGGAATCTGATTCAAATCTTTAGAAATCATTTAATTCTGTAGGAATCTTTTAATTCTGTAGGAATCTAATCAATATCGATCCTATTCTATAAGAATCTTATCAATATTGATACTGTGCTATATTAATCAGAAAAATATTGATCCAAATCAATAGCAATCTGTTTAATATTGATCCTATGTAATAGGATCTTATCAATATTGATTCTAATTAATAGGAATCTAATTAATATTGATTCTATTTAATAGGAATCCAATCAATATTAATCCTTTTCTATTGAAACCTGTTCAACATTGATTTAAATCTTTAAGAATCGTTTCACTATAGATCCTATTTTACAGGAATATGGTCAATATTAATATCTATCAGATGATTGAAAAGTATCAGTGAATTTCTATATTATGTTTTTTTTACATTAGTAAAAATTTTCATATTTATTAATCCAATTTTTTCAACCATTACACTGTGATAGTAACAGAAAATATTTATATGTATGATCTTCAGCTCCAGTAAGACTCTTTAGTCTCCGATTTATTTGAATTTACTTTTGAAAATGCATAGAATCACCATAATGTTTCCCACATTGACACCATACTAAAGCATTATTATTATTCTAGTAAAAAAGGAGTCTTTCATTAAACTAAATTATGTATATTTCTTCTCATATTATTACATGTTAATTTTTTTAATTCAAATATATTACGTTTGCGTTTAGAAAATTACAATAAAAGTTTTGAACAATCTTAAAATTAGATTTGCGTTGTATATTTTATACAAATGTTGTTGAAATAATATTCCATTATTTTAAAATTTTATTCTATTTCAAAAAAGTCTCGGCTATTGTAGCTTAGTTAACAAACAAAATTAAATAAAAAAGAAACACATTAAACCATATACAGAAAACTTAGCAGTAAATTATTAAAATCATAATAAAAACGAAGAAAAAATACAGTAAGATATTTTAAATTATACAACTAATCTTAATTGCTGTCCGCAATTTGACGCATTTTAAGAGTAAGGATACTTATAGTTTGATTGGATTACTAAAATGCATTCATAAGCTTAAAATTGTTATGGTGTACTTCTAGTAAGATCGTCAACGCCTTATCCGGCCAATTTTTTTTATTTATATATATGTTCGTAGTAGTTAAAAGTATCATTAATAAGTACCCATAACTTCTGGGTATGAAATATCATCATGATCTTGATTTTCCATCTTTAGAGCATTTTCAGAAGTGGAAGGACCATCAGCATCTGTGGTTGTATCAGATGTAGTTGTTGCTGCAATATTAGTTAAATCACTTGGTAATACATTAGTAGCTATGGAGATATCAGCACCTGGTGGCAGACGTTCTTTTGGTATGGCTTTAGGTAAGTTCTCTAAAGCCTCTCGCTGACGGCGTTGTAAATCTTCTTCTTGCTTTTTAAGTTCTTCCAATTGCTTGCGAGCTTCTTCAGCTATTAATTCTTTCTCCTGTTCTTGTTCACGCTTAATGGCATACTTTTTCCTTTCCTGTTTAATCAATTCTTCCTTAGCCTTAATCGCCGTTTGAGGTATAAAAGTGGGTCGTTCTTGATGAACCTTCATGTGACGCTTCAAGGCCACAACCTGAATGAACCGCATATCACAATGACTACAAGCATGAGGCTTTTCGCCTGTGTGAGTCATTTCGTGATGTTTAAGCGTTTGAGCTTTTGCGAAGCGCTTGTGACAGAATCTACAGGCAAAATCTTTTACACCCTGATGTACAATCTTGTGATGGCGCCTAAGATTACCCGATCCATTAAAGCCCTGACCACAATCTGGGCAAGTGTATTTGCCTTCTTTCATCATGAAATTTATTTGGGGAGACCAAGACGGTAAAGCGACTTGAGGAATGGGATTAACAGCGGTGCCAGCTAAGTCAGCTATATCCACGCGCTCAACGCGTCTTGGATCTTTGGGTATGGCACTAACAGAGTCAGCACAAACCTTAAGAATTTCATCGGCCACCTTTTGATGGGATTCTTGAGTATTTTCAGGATTCGGTAATTCTGGCATTTGCTCATTATCATCTGCAGGTGCTTCACCCAACTCTACTTGACGCTTACGATATACTTCAATGGCCCTTAATACACGTTTTTCATGAGTCTTCAAATGTTTGGTTAGACCCTTCGGGTACAGGAACCGTTTGCCGCATACTTTGCACTCACATCTCTTTTCACCGGTATGAGTCATTTCATGCATTTTACAGGCATTGGATTTACCAAATTGTTTGCCACAGTATTGGCAGGCATAATCCTTGATTTTTTCATGAACAACACGTACATGCATCCGTAGATTCTGTTTGTTGTGCGAGGCATGGGGGCAGAGGTGGCATTTGAATTTCTTTTCAGTATTATGTGTGGCAATATGAGTGTTCCACTCTTGGCGAGTAGTCTTACCCACGCCGCAGTAGGGACACACATAGTTCTTGATACCTGCATGTCGCATCAAATGATCTTTCAAAGCGCTGTTGATGACAAAACGTTTGCCACAAATATTGCACGGGAATGGCAATTCCTGGCCTGTGTGTTTAAACATGTGTTTCTTCAAAGCCATAGGACATTTGAATACCTTTTCGCAGTCACTGCAAGGATATGATTTCGGGACGTCCTCCTTGGCTAGTTTATGTACTCGTTTCAAATGCCAGTTAAGTATGCGACGACGAGTAAACATCATATCGCAACCCTCTTGTGTACAAGGTAGCTTTTCAACAGTCTCATCATGACAATGCTCTACGTGAAGACGTAATCCATAGGCAGTAGTAAATCCTCGCCTGCAGTTTTCAACTTCGCATTGGAACGGCAACTTGTCATTGTGGTACTTCATGTGCTCCTCATAATTTTTAGTTTTTTTAAATTTCTGATGACAGATGTGGCATTCAATAATTCGATGCAAATGACGTTCAGCAGCCGGTATTCTTTTGCGTTTCTGTTTAGCTTTTGGACCTTTGGTTTCAGTCTCCGAATCTTCATCCTCCTCTTCTTTGACTTCTTTTTTGATACTTGAACGTATTCTGGAGGCCAAAGGTTTGTCATCATCGCTATCACTTTCATCATCAATTTCGCCGGCATCAGGAAACTGAAAGTCTTCATCAGTATCTCGGTCAGGTTCGCTAGACTCGTCACTAATTTCTTCCTCTTCCACCTTGGTAGGCACTTCTTCCACTTCCTCTTTATCAACGGTTTCCAGCATCTTGAAAACGTCATCCTCGTTTTCCAGCATTTCCATTTTGTGATTTGTTAGAAGAGGATCAAAATTCAAATTATCATCATCCTCATCGGCTAACTGTACACCCTCAATGGGGGCCGTGGAAGGAGCCTCCATTAGGTCAAATTGTGGCGCACAAACAATAGTATTTGTGGAAAGCATCTCCTGGAATTTCTGCACCGAATCAACACACATTTTCTGAAAGTCAGCCATATCACTGAGTCGGGTGTAACAAACCCCACAAATATTCTTTGGGAACCCATCCTGTGGCTCCACAGACAACGATGTGCACATACACAATTTTTTGGCCAATCCGGGTACCAAGAACAGATCATAAGAACTGCCATTTTGCAAAAATTCTAAGCAAATACGACAAATGGAATGAATATCCATGATGGAAAAACTTTTTAACCAATTCTGCACTACAAAACTTTTATTTTTTTACAAAAGAATCTTTCCGAAAATGAGAGAAAAAATTATAATCCTTCAATGCAACAAAAAATTCTACGCGTCAATATTTTCTCCCATTTTAAAAAAGAGTTGCCAAGTTGTTAACTGAATAGTCATTTCATTGTAAAATGTCTGTTTTATTGGAATGTTTTAGGAAAAAACTTAAAAATTAAAATAATGACTTTCAATTAAATACTATATAAATTGCACTTGTGCATGTTTATTTATTAAAATAGAAAAAGTATAATTTAAAATAATTTAGTTTTGATATGGCAGCCCTTATTTAACAAAATGTCAAAAAAGAAAAAATCCAGCATCGAGTGGCCAGATCGTGTATTTTATGCAAAACCAATTACATAGTGTCTTGACCTGTAATTTCGTACCGCAAAGTGGTATTAGGCTTGACTGATTATCTTACATTTTATTTATAAGAATTTAATATAATAGAATGATAAAAAATTGAATTTTTACAACTGGGAATTCGATAAAATTTCAATAAAAGGAGTTACAACCGATTGTAACTGTAATAGCTGGAGAAGTATTATGTTGCTTTATGTGACGGTGACACTACTTCTATGCGAATTATCTTGAATAGAATAGCGAGTACATTTTATGACACACTTCGGAACCAGTAGGCAGGATTATGGTAGCAGCATTGTATTGTGTATTATTTTGGAACAAATTAATGAGTTACATCTACATTTGGTATGCATTGATTTCAAAATGGCTTTCGATAATCTAAAACACCAAAGCAAATGGAACTAGCTTACGAGAAAAGGGTTCCCAGACAAACATGTCCGTCTTTACAGGCTCAGTATACGCCATTCCTATGAGTGTTGAATGGAGACACTTTCTCGAGTATTTTTAACATATAAACGAATTTTTGAAATTTCAACTTTGTTCATATTTAGTTTTTTTTGAACTTAATTTTACAAAAAAAAATTGATTTAATACATACTTTTTTTATTTAAATTAAGAATTTTTTTTATTATGTATGTTATAAAATCATATTTAGGGCTTTTTTAGCCGAGATTGATAGTTTGTATTGTGTCTAGGTGGAGCAAATCTTTGTGGAGCCTGAGTCCGATATGGAACTGCCATGGGTGGATAAGGTGGCATTACCGGGAATGAAGTTTGATGTTCAGGTCGTAGCGGAGGCATCATACGCATCATTTGAAATGGTGGAAAATGTGGGGCAGGAGGTGGCCGCCAAGATGGATGAGGAGCTGTCCAACCGGGCTACAAAATATATATTTTATTAAAAGTATATTACAATTAAAAGAAAAACTATCACATACAAATGAATAAGCAGCATAATCAGCTGGCACAGCCACTGGTATTGGAATAAACTGAGGTGTAGTAGGTACAACTGAATTAGCTAAAATATTGGGATCCTCCTTATGTTCCTTTTCGCGTTCTCTACTAGATCTACTAAAATGTTTGAGACGTTCACGTCTCGATGGAGACCGAGTCCTAGAGCGAGATCTCGATCTACGACTTCTATAATTTCTTCTAAAACTGCTATGGGGAGAATTTCGATAATGTCTCTCTCTACTTGTCGAACGCCTTCTTCTCGGCGGACTTCCTACACGCTTTTTTACAAATGGACTGTTATATTTTTTTGTAGGTGGTGGTGATCGAGAGCGTCCGTACAAACGTTTTAAACGATCTTTTTCACGCTGTTCATCACGGTAATATGGAACTTTTTCGACGGTCTTTTTCTTAATTGGAGGAGAGGCTGAACGAGATTTGCTTTTTCCTCTTCTTTTATGCTTATCTTCTTTATATTTATCAGTCTTGCTGTTATTATGTTTTACATTATAACTATGTTTGTCTCGATTGTGAGTTGATATTTCATTTCGACTAGATCTTTCCGATGATTTACGCCTTCCGGATCTAGTCGGTGAGGAAGGTTTTTTTACATCACGATGCCGATAACGTTCTGGTGAACTTGATTCCTTTAATTTTTATGAGTTATTTGTATTAATTTAGGTATATGTCTTTTATTTCCAAAAACTTACAGTTGAACAACTTCTACGAAACGTTTTAGTTTTGCAGTCCGTATGCCGTCCTTGTCCCGTGACAATATCACGGGCATTAACAGCTATGTCATCTCGGGAAAATAAAGATTTGTCAGTGTTTCGTTCTTTTCCCGAGGAAGTCTCACGAATATCAATTTCTGCCTTATTAACAGCGATATCATCTCGGGCAAATAAAGGTTTGGAACCTTCACCTAAATAAGGGATAGAATAATAAAAGTTTAACATAAACGGAAACTTTGTTCCTTGAAACAGTCACTTGTATGTTGCTAAAGTTGATAAGATAAATGATTATGGATTATTTTATTAAATAACTAATTTTAGCAGGAAATTTGTAATTATTAACTATTTTGTTTTCATTAATTGGGATTGAAAATAAATAAATTTTTTTTAAATTTAATTACATACATATATAACCACTTTTTAAGTTCTTTTAGGCAAATTGAAAGAAAATATCATGAAAATTATTATATTTGTAATATTTTTAAATAATTTGAGATTTAATTTAAATTGTAAATATTTCTGGGACTTATATGGAATGATTTGAATTGAATATAATTTGGAAGCAAATCGAATTAGTTTCTTTATTAATCATCTCTCTAATTTGTGGTATGTTGAGTGTTGTTTAGTTTCCAATTACGTCTGAATTTTGTTGCCATGGTGAAAATGTTGCTTGTAGTTTTGTTAATTGATGATTGCTCGGTCCATCAGTTACATAGTATGTTGATTGATGCTTTTTCAAATTTTATTTTATTGTCCTTCATTCACATTTATGGTATGTTGATTGTTGAGTTGAAATTTGTTCACTGAAATTCTTTTTTATGTTCTTAACTTAGGATACTACATAAGTATTTTTGGTTTAAACTTTTCTCAAATGTAATAGGATGATTTAAATAAATAAATTTGTATGATAATAAACTTACATAATTATTTAATAAAATGTAACAAGAGTTGTTTATATATCATAGTTATTATTAAGAATTATTGTTTATAATAACAAATGTTTATGTTAAAATTGATAACTCTGCATTTTGGTTAATAGAATTTAAACTATAGTGTCCATTATTACCACTAGATAAATGTTACTGAAACCGATAAACAAAACGGAAGATCGATCTTACCTTCAAATTTTAGTGCAAGGATTATGTACATGAAGTTGTCGCAAAAAAATTATAGAATCTGAAGAATATTTTTCTTAAAAATAGAAACTACTTATTTAGACAAATAAAAATAGGTACCGTTATTTTGAATTTGAAAAAAAAAAAAAATAATCGGTGTTTGCTTTGGTAGTGCCATATTTCCTTAAAAAAAAAGGTAAATGTAAAGTGGTATATTCAGCTATACCGAAACAAAATACCATTTCTACTCCAAATTATATGTTTATAATATAAGGACCAAAATATCAAACCCCTCTAGTTTACACCAATCAGGGTATACATGTGTTCTTGATTTAAAACTAGCAAAGTGTCATAGAAAAAGTCAATGTTTTAAAACTTTCATAAATAAAAATAATGCCCCCGGCATTATCATACCAATAATATACGTATAACCACCGTCGCTCATCAGATTAGTTTGTTTTAGTGTGATTCCGTTCGAAAATAAAGGAAAAAAGGATTTTTGGACAATATTTCAATAAATTTCTGAATTTTTATATTTCATGATTTAAGTTTTAATTAACTTAATACAACTACATTGAAATTTTATTCTAAGCTTATTCTGATATTAGACAGAATCAATATTGTCCGAATCCATATACATAAAATACCTATACCCTAAGATCCACTAGAGCGGGACAATGACAAAGGAGGTGGTGACTCTCTTTTTCCTCAACATTATGACAACACCTAGTTTTTACTTCTAGCATGCAACCCAAAAACACAATGCCTGTATGTGGGTCATGTTTGTATTGAAATAGTATTCGTATTTTATCAGAGTGGGCCTAATAAAATTTGTTGTTTTTTTTTTTTTTTTTTTTTTAATTTAAAGACAGACAACAGTAGACCCATAAACTGCCCAGCATTCAACAGACTGTGGAGAACATCGGATTTGACGGGTAAAAACAGATGTCATGAAGACATTAGACTTTTAATTCAAAACAGGAACATCTTTTAAAAGCAAATGTTCATAACTTAGAGGGGATAAAGAGACAACACACCGCATTCTTAAAATTAGAATTATCAGTATAGTACCTAGGTATATGCTTTTAGGTGGCAACATTCGTAGGTAATTGGTCCTAAAATTATATTCATTGAATCGGTCGATGAAATAAGTGGCTATGAAAATTATGATACATACTTATTGTTAAATTAATTTTGAACTTTGTCTTTAGCTTGAGTATGAATTTGTACATTGACTATGTTAAGGTTTTACAAATTAACTTATACATACATAATAATAAATTAGCATAAATACTATTAAAACCACCACATATTTTTAGCCTAAAGGTTGTATTGTGCAAAATTTAATAGAATACTCACTATCAAAGTCCTCAAGATCCCGACTTAGATTTCCTCAATTCCGTTTGTCCAGAAACAATGGTATGTTGATAGAAGACTTCTTTGTTTAAATGTTACATGTACTTCTAGTTTTTCATGTCTGTCCATTCTTTGGGCAATGCAGAATTTAAATGACTTCGATTATAGTATGTACTTTTTTTAATTAAATTTAAGTCCCACAAGTTGAGTTAATAAAATTAATTGCATTTATGTACATATTTGAAAAAATGTACTGAAAAAATATCTAAAACAAAAACTAGCGAAATTTTGTTTTTTTAAAAGAAAAATTACCACATCTGCGTGTTATTTGGATTCCTTTATTTAGGTCGACTGAACGCACGATTACATGAGGACCTTTCTTTACCGAACCACTAGGAATGGTTTGTTGAATTTTAAACTTTTTTCCGTCTAGAGTTGAGGTTGATAAACTTGTAGTAATGGAGTCCATGCTTTGTTGTTAGTTGCCGTTAGCAGAATCGTCTAGGAAATGTTGAAGTTGGTCTGGGAGCCGAAGTTTCTATTTGCGCCGCAAATAGAAGTTAACACTTATTTCTAGTAACTACTTGAGAAACAAAACTGCATATTCAATAAAATATTAAAAAACTATATTTTTTATAAGAATTACTTTATATTAATGAAAAAACAACTTTATTATAACAAATCTCCGCTTCGTATACTTTTGCACTAAATTCACGCCATAAACAGTGATGACAATGTAGAATTTTTTTTATCATGATGAAAAAAATATGTGTAGCATTTGTGCGTTTTTAAATGGCAGAGAACCACAAACGAAAAATTTCGTTTTTACACTGAAAGAAACAAAATCTAAAAATAAAAATTATGTATAAAAAAATTTTAAATAAAAACTTTTCGGTATTAATATTTTCCACATAAAACACAGATTTTAACATTTCCGTTCTTTCACGCTCAAGATTGTGAATCTTGTTAGCCTAATAATTCTAACATTTTGCCTTATCATATGTATGTTCTTTTTGATTCAGCAAATACCGATGTTTTTTTGGAACGTGAAAAATATCTGTATCGTCTTGAATTTATCCGTCGTTTTTTTGGAACGTGAAAAATATCTGCATCGTCTTGAATTTATCCGTCGGTTTTAACACGTATTTGTTCTAAACTGGGCCAAACAGTAAAAAAGGACAGCATTTATTAGTGTAAAATACTGAAAATGTAAAAATTGCTAATTTATGTGTTTACATACACTTACATACCGAGGGTTTATATTCAAAAAGTGCTATCTACATTTTCAACCAAATTGGTTTTTAATGCAAACGTGTTCCTTCGCTTATCTGTCATATGTCATATAAATCTTAAGAAAGAAAAATAATTTTAAAACATGTTTTTTTTTTCTAAATTGTGTTTGTGCTATCTACTTCCTAATCAAAAAATAATGCTATCTACATTAAAAATATTTGTGGAAAAAATAACAATTGTTATAAAATATACATTGTGATTTATGAAAAGCCAACAAAATGGAACACAATTCTCTACAGCGTAGTGTAATCATGGATATTTATAATATACTCGGCCTTTGACCTTAACAGATTGTAAATAAAGGTCATATAAGAAAGATAATATCTTGCATTCTACTTATATATTTATAATAAACATTGTTTTATTCAAAAAACTTTTTATTTTAATTAAAATTCGTGATATTTTGATAAAAGCCTCAATTTTCATTATATTTTATTTTTTTATGTTAAAATAATGCTATCTACTTGCTTTAGTATTTAAAACGATACAATTTTAACTCGTAAAAAGTGCTATCTACTATAGAAGCGCAAATATAAGGAGTTAATAAAAAAAACTTAATTTGCACAAAATCTTAGCCCCAATTTGTATGGTATTGTAAAACAAAGTTTATTTACTACTCTTATAGTTAATGACAAAAACAGTTTTTTCACTCTCCTGTAAAATTGTAAATATGTAGATAGCACTTTTTGAATATAAACCCTCGATACATTATTTTGTTTTATTTTGATTATTGCGATAAAAAAAAAACGATAGTGTGTGCATGGTCGTTGTACGTGTCAAATCCTTAATGAAACTATTTATTATGAAACTATTTATTACAAATAAAACTATTTATTATAAATAAACGAAAATTATCCCAGAAATAATTCGGAAATCGATAAATTTTTATCACATACCTGATTATAAGCCGCTATAAAAATTGATCGATGAAAAACGTTTCAATGTGCGCCTCGTTTTATTAATGGAATTTACAACCCTGTTATTTAATACTTATTTAAGCATGTCTGTTTTTCTTAAGAACCGTTAGTTTTTTCCTTGGCTTTGGTTTTTTTGTAGATATTCGATAACCAAATTGTTTAAAAAGGATTAGTATTTAAAAAATATCGTGTTTATTTCAAATTAATTCAAAGAAAATGATAAATATATTAAAATATATTAAATAGTTACAGTCGTTTAAAGCTATTGGCGTTTTCTCAAAACTACCATCAAGGTATGTTTGATCAAAAGAACAAAATGGACACGCCGCCACCGCATACCAACTATGTGCTCTACAATAATCCATCCATGTAATTTTAATAATATTTATGAAATTTGTGAAATTAACAAATAATATTTTAGATTAATTGAACAAAGCTTCGGAGATAATGTCAACGAATTCAGTTCTCCAATAATACCACATATGCAGCCCCCTCAGTCCTTTGAATTCGGAGGAGTTTTTACATCAGTTTTTCGTTTGGATTCTAATCAGGTTTGGAGGATTTTTTTTTAAATTTGAACTGTTATACCCTTTACCACAGTAGGTCTAATTGCAACGCATTGGAATGTTAATATGTCACCCAACTTCGGTCTACTCAGATTTAACGATGTCTGTCCGGCTGGCCATGCAATCTTTTCATCCTTGCAAAAAAATCCTACAAATTTTGGATCAAATCGGACTTAGATTTTGGCTTTTAAAGCCACAAATTCATTTCTTGGTATTTGAATTAATTTAACTTAAAATATTTTTTATAGTAGCCGAAATCAGAAACTAAATTTTTGTTGGAATCGTACCTTAACATATGGTCTGAAAACGAATTTTAACAGCTTTTGTTCAAAAGCTCTTAAATGGACAAGAAACTTTTGGTTTGGGATATATTGCTTTAAAGTTCTATATATAAATGGATATATTTTTCTTATTTATGACCGGATTATTTGTCATGTGGAAGTGCTCCTTAATATCTTTTAAATAAGATGTCTTATTTTCCTCTTCATTAACCCATTAAGAAACTATCTAGAAAAAAATTCTAGAAGCAAAATTAATTTTACCTTTGGTTTCTCTATAAAAATGTACATATCTCTCAAACTGATCGATATGACGTAAATCAATATTTTATCTCTTTTTAGATAATAAAGATATTTACATAGGTTTGATGTTCAATTTTTTTTTTAAACTTGAATTTTTCAAAACGTGTTTGAGATATTTTGAAGCAATTTTACATGACAATCAGGTATATTCTGTAAATCACTTCCACATGATTTTGAAATCACATACATTTTCAAAGTCGAATTATTCATTGTTCTCAAATTATCTTGACAATTTTATAACTCAGTGCACTTAAGATGAAAAAGGTCTATAAGGTTATTGATAGTTGATCTGAAAATTTCAATAATTATAGACATTTCAGCCTTTTTGAATATCATGTGATTTAAAAATCATGTGGAAGTGATTTGCAGAACATACCCGAATAATTTTGTTACAATCTTATGCATAGACAAATATATCGATTTATATTTCAGAGCTTTTAAGCACTATATCTCCCAAACCAGAAAAAAATAGTGAAGAAACAAAGAAAACACCTTTTTGTTTAAAATATTTATCAACGCATTCCAGTGCAGCTCAGTTGCCAAAATAGGCCACAGTTTCATTAACCTCTTCATTTAAAAAATTCTGACCCACAAATCTGGCGACTACGGCAAAAGTGGGATCGATTCAAAGTTCAATTCATGTAATTTTACTATTGCTCACAATCATCATGTTCTTGTTGTAAGTAAAATGTGAGTGAAAGTGGCACCTACTTTGAACAGAGCTTACTCATAATCAGATGATCATGAAATATAAAACCAAGGCGTTTTTTGTATATCTTTAGGGTGTCAAATACAAAAGCTTTATTCAAAACAAGGTGATTATCGTTTCAGATTCGACGTTAATGGTGAAGGGTATCAAGTCGTCGGTTTCAACCGACTATAGCACTTTTTACTGGTTTATGTTTCAAATTCAATCTTTATTTATTTTAAGCAACGCATTGATAAAACTCATTGGATTTGTGACTATTCCGATGATATATTCCAAACCTTGAGGGAGACTGAACTAAATCGGCGATTGGTTTGTTTTCGTTCCCAACAAGTTGGTCAGCGTCCCATGTTATTGAAATTAATAAAAACCGCTACAGAAAAGTATAAATTATCTAGGACCACATTGCATTTAGGTAAGCTTTTTAAGCCTATTATACGCCTAAAACATATATAATGCGCTTGATCTATGACTTAGTTTATCTCTTTTGGTCTATGTCTTAGAGTATAACAAAGTCTATGTTTTAACGTATGTATTCAAAGCCTATGTTTTGACGTATATATACAAAGTCGGGTTAAATGCTGGCTAAATGCCTATGTAAACTTGTAATAAAAGTACAGGGGGGTTACTGCGTATCTCGATTCGAAAATAAAACTGTTCGAATTTGTATGCTTAAAGTATTGTGTTTCGAAAATAATTTCTTTCGAATCGAGTTACGCGGTTATCCCCCAGGTCGCAGTTTTTAGAGTGATTAATTTATAAAAATTGTTTGCAATTTTTTTTAACGAGAAAATTTTCGTTATTCAAAGTTTTACGTACATAATTTTTCTATTTTTCTCAATGAATTTTTTTGGTATAAAATTTGTCTGTAATGTGTCACTCATCGTACGTATGTATATATGTATATATATCTTAGTATTCGTGTCTCAGACTTTGTTTAAAAGTAATTCTTGTCTTACATTTTTATCACTCCATAGTCTTTGTTTTGGTCTATACCTTATCCTTGTCTTAACCCACGTCTTAGTATTTGCTTAAATTGTTTTTGGTCTATTTAAAAATTAAATATATTACGTCTTAATGTTAAACATGTTCTAAAAAATTATGTTAATATCGGTATGAGATTCTTGAAATATTTGCTTACAAAATCTCTCTATACTTTGTAGCTATATACCTTTTAGACTGCTTTATGGATAACTACACAATTCGTCCAGATAAACTAAATCTATCAGCAATTACTTGTCTTATAATTGCGGCTAAAATCGAAGAAGCCGATGTTGATATGCCCAAATTCGCTGATCTCAATAAGTTATTAAACGAAATGTACACTCTAAATGAATTCAAAAATGTCGAGTGCAAAGTATTGGGAACATTCAATTTTGATTTGATTCGACCAACAGCAGCAACTTTCGCAGAATATTTTGCTAATAGCATTATAACGCTACAAGATTATCACATTTTTATAAATCATTGGAATAACGAAATTATTTTAAATAACTATCACCAACAGCAGCAGGATCTGCAGAGTCAAACAAATTATGGGAATGGGGTGATAATAAATACATCATCGTGTATGTTATTGAGTACCCCATGTCCCTATAGCAGTTACGAGGATATGTTGACAACATTGAGTAAAACATTTTTTGATTTAATCGATATTTCATTGAGCTGTAAGTTTAAGACGAAACTTATTATGAATTTTTAGACACTATTGATTTTCTTTGTATATTTTCAGATTTGAAATTTGCTAATGCCAGACCCTCTATTATAGCATCAGCATGCATAGCAGCTGTGAGACAAATGCATGGTATTTTTCCTATATGGACGCCATATTTGATAAAGTTAACCCACTGTACAGCTGATGTAATATCACCATTTGTTGAAGCTATTTTAGCCATTTATCGTATTCATTACAATAATGAACGTTTAGAAAGTCTACAGGCAACCCCTAATACTCCCCTCTCCACACAGGGCAATACTACTATTTTATGTGATAGTCCAGATTCTGGTGTTGTATCAGGCAATGATACAAAATCTATGAGATCTGATACCGATAATGAAGAAGATTGTGTTGTCAACTTAGATATGGATAACAATAATAACATCAGCTGTATACCACCCGATGATGATTCGGACGAAGAAGAAGATGAGGCTTATCATTGCTTAGAATATCCTACGCTGGCTAAGAGAAGACGCATATTTTAAATTTAAAAAATATGTTATTCTTTTCTCAAATAACACAATATCATTTTGTTGTTTTACCTGAAGTTTATAAATCATTTCTTTTAGCTCTTAAGTTGTTTATTTAATTTTTTCTTCTTATTTTAACTTTCCTACAATTGAATTGTAATACATTCCCATCCACTACTCTAATTAATTTAAAATTATTTTTTTCTTTATATTAAAAAAAAAACGCTTAGATCTCAATAGAATTATATTCTTTATTTGGAAAATACTTTTTTTCGTTATTTTTTTATTATAATTTCTTTTAAATATTTCATACGTTTGTATTATACATTTTTCAAATATTATAAACTAATTCATTTAAATTTTAATTTCAGTTATATAAATGGCCAATTAATTTTACAAAATCTTCAGATTCTTGCAAATGATTCTTAACTATCACACATACATATAACTACGCCTAATTATCTGGTTTAGAAACTTAAAACTGTTTTTAAAGTTGTTCCTTCTTTAAGGTAAATGGAATAAGATTTAACAAAGCTTTTAATTAAATATACAAAACACAACAAACAAATATAAGATTACAATGTTTAACAAAAAAAAAGTTAAAACTAAATTTAATTGTATAATAAAAAGTCTAAATAAAAGTCTTTTCTTTATTCTTGTTACAGACTAAAAAGAAATGCCAAAGGAATCTTATGTGAAACAACAAAATTCTTCAACTTGTCTTGTTTGTAATCTAAACAAAAAAAGGAAACAAAAGTAAGTATATCTTAAAATATTTTTTTATACAAGTGAGATAAACAAATGATTTGGACGTTTAGTTAATGAAAATTACAGGTAATGATGTTGCACTAAATAGTTTGCTTACATTGACAAAGTAAACGCTTTTCAAGCTCTTTTAAGAGTCTATTACATTTCTACATCATTTTATTTATTTATTTATAATTTATTACAATCGCTTGATAATTAATCGTAATAACATTATAATGCGTTGAAATTTATAAAAATCCAATTGTATTTCATTATAATCCATTTATAATGCGTTATTAATAATAATCGTTTAGTAATGCTTTATAATACAATCGCATTCTAATTCATTACAACAGCATTAATGCATTATAATTCATTAAAATGCGGTAGAATTGATAAGAAATCGTTATATCTGTGGCAATACGGAAGAATAGCTTAAGTCGAAAATTGAAGTTTTGAGATACATATCAATTTTGTGTAATTTTTCATCTGTTTGATTTCTGTAAATAATTTATGAATTCATATATTGGTAACATGTTTATTAGAGAAGAAGGATGAATATTAAAAAAAAAAATATTGTTCAATTGAGAAGATTTTACGTTTTTTATACTTAAGCTCTTTTTCGAAACTGAAATTTGCGTTTAAATGGACTTTAAGTAACTTTAAGCCGTTCTGTTTAAATAAGAAGTATATAGTGTGCAGTTTTATGTAAACATAAGTTATTTGAAAATAATGACTTTATTTTTTCAAGGTCAACATTTATACAGCTTAAGTGAAGCTAATCGAAATCGTTATATGATGTAAGAAAAATATGAATATCTACACAAAAATATGTGTACATAAGTTATTTTGATCAATGCATTATTGATTCACAAAACTTAAGATAAAAAGTAAAAGTACATAACATTGACAAAAACCCGATTTTTTTAAAACGGACTAAACACATTTAAGCGCCTTTGCTTCTGTAATGCAATAAACGCCTTAACTCAATTCTTTCTTATGTCGACTAAAGCTACCCTTCCATATTGCCACAGATATAATTCTTTATAATCGAATTAATACAAGTTTTAATTAATTATAAAGAATAACAAATAATCATAATCGCATTAAATATATTAAAATAGAATTAGAATGAATTGTAACTGCATTGCAATTCGAAATAAGTCTTTATAACCTCATAATACTGTTTACTGTTTATCATAAAGCATTTATAATGCGTATAATGTTTAATATAATAGCATTATAAGTAATTATAATGCGTTATAATTTATTATAACGCATTATAATTAATATATATATATTAAAAACTTATTGTAACAGCATCATAATGAATAATAATTGTAGAAGAATTATAAATACTCATAATTGCAATATAATAAACGTTATAATTTATTATATTCTTATTTTAATGCGTTTTAATTTTCTTTAATCGCGTTACAATGCGTATAATATATTTCAATCACATTGAATTTCGTTTATAATGCTTTATTAATGCATCAATGCAAAACTTTTTATTAAGGAAACTTTCACTGTAAATGTTTGGCGAAAATAAAATTATTGATCACTTTTATTTATTTATGTGATGTTATTGATAAAGAAAAAAAATGTAGTAATTATGTTATTGGGAGTTCATGTCTTTAAGCTTGGCTATTCTAAGTAAATATTTAGCGCTTTAGAGCCTAATAATTAATACAATTAAATTGAAAAATGTACGTCACTTATCTAAAATATTTTATAGTACACTTAGAGTATAGATGTTAATTATATTTACATACATACTTTTCTTTTAACTCATCGTTGCATATCACGACGTTTAAGTATATCGAATATAACATCAGATGAATTTTCTTTATTACCATTTGGCGATTCATCGTCATCATCGGAATCGGTTTCTTCTAGTAAAGGAACAGTTAAAGAGGAATGTTTATTTGCTGTTTGAAAAGTATAATCATTCAAATTAGTTGAAGTAGATGAATGAGGCCCAGTGCCTAGACCGCCGTTGCCATTCAAAGAAGCCTCATTTAAATGCAAATCGGATGTTTCTTCGTAGGAATTTAATTCTTGTAATTTAGTTAAAGTCGAATATTTATGAACAACATGACAACAAATACCGGCCAAGCAAACAACTAGACCTAAAGCATTAATTAAACTTAATTGGTCGCCATTCCATTCTACAGCTAAGGCTAGTTGGAAAATATCCTAAAAATATGTTACAAGAAATTATATTACAAACATTCAATAGTAACATTATAAGATGTACTTACCTTAAATATACCCGCAATTGACAGTGTTAAACTGGAAGTTTTCGATAATACCATAAACTCACTGACTTCCAAGAAAAATGCCAAAGTGGCACCAGTTGTTACTTTCAGCAAAATCATATAGATTGTTTTATCTTCATAGTTTGACATATTTTCCATGATGTTCACCAAACCTTTGCCTGTGAATGTCCGAAAAAGTTTTATTCAGTCAATTAAAACTTAATTTTTTGCACATATTCTTAATAATTTACCTTCAAAAATTATAACGAAAGGCAATAGAACTGCTATCATCCAGGGCTGCATGTGATATATCATATCTATGGGATTATGAAGACCTAATTTCGATTTTTGCATAACAAATTGTGCTAAACTCCAACGTATGCCGCTGCTCAATGAAGCCACCAAGATAAATATGAAACCCAATGTATCAAATTGCGTTGATTTGTAGGTGAACATAAATAGACCAGTAGCGATTAGACTTACAATAAAAACTAGAGACCAACTCTGTGGAGAAAAAGTTATAATTCATATAATGCGTTTTTAAATTATGTATTATATCGCATTATAATATGATTTTTAAGTATTATAACGCATTATAGCGAATTAAATAATGCGCACAACAATGTATAATAACGTATTATAAATAAAATAAGAATCTAATATAACACATTACAATTATATACAAAATTATGTATAAGAATGAATTATATAGCAATTAAAATGCGATTTTAATTAATTAATTTAATACGCATTATAAAGTGATTTCAATGAAAAATAACTCATTATTGTGTTAATGTAATGCATTAGAAATAATTTTTTGATATTGTTATGCGATTTTCGCATTAAAATGCGACTATAATAAAGTATACAACTTTGAGATTTTTATGTGCTATAGCACATTATAATGTATATCTATATAACACATAAAAATCTCTTAGGCATTATAATGCAATTATAATGTATTCTTAATCTTATTACGCAGTATATTTTGATATTATAATTTATTAAAAACAAGTTAGAAAGCGCTATAGTCGGTCAAGCCCGACCATACGATACCCTTCACCACTAAGGTCAAAGGTGTCATTTTTCCTGTATAAAGACAAATATTTGCTAAATTTTGCCATCATACAAACATTTTCTCAAAACTTATATATCTAACCTGTTTCCGTCATTTGGACTTATATGAGAGCTAGGGTCAAATATGGACCGATTATCTCGAAATTTGGCAACTTGATTACAGTTGTTTTTTTCACATAAGCAGTATTTGTTTTAAATTTTATGAGAAAATATTGGTATTTGTGGCCAATATATCAATTCCAGGAAGTGGGACATATGGGAGGTAACATAAATAATGGACCGATTTTGACGAATTTCAATACAAATATGTGACAAATTTCATCAAATTATCTTTAGAATTGCGAGCTGTACTTTAATTACATGGTTTACATGGGGGGTCCAGGCTGCCAAACGGACGGACTGACATCTAAATCAACTTAAAAAGTGATTCTAAACCACAGACAAATATTTCTATGCGTTACATACATTAGTACAAATTTATAATACCCTTTCCACATATGGTGGTGAAGGGTATAACAATTAGAATATTTTTATGCTAATTTACAATACAGCTACAATTATATTATAACCAAATTATAATGTTTTGACTTTACAAAAAAAAAAAAAAAAAATTTCAAATGAATTCCTCGAATTCCTCTTACCTTCTTCTCCAATCCCAAAAGTATAGCAAATATCAAAATAAATATAATTGTTGACGATTTGGTCATGGTGTACAGTGAGACCGATACCAGAGCTAAAGCCCAATTTGAAAATCCAATATCAATACCGCTAGCCAAACCAGTCGGTGCCATTTTTCTTACCGACGTACGGCAATCCAATTGTATACGAGTCTTGCCCACAATTGCTCGGTACAGAGCACGAGCGCTGGAAGCCATTAGAAACTTAAGCACCAAATGATAGCTGACAATTGTCAAAGGATATTTTAATTCCTTTATCAAAGCCTTCTGATAGAATGTCAGACATATTGACAACAACAGATACAACAGAATTGTTAACAAAGAACAAAAGGCCATTTGCATAAGACGCGAATCGTTTAGACGCTCTTTAAGGGTAACTGTGGTAACATTAGAGCCACTTCCATTATTCTCCTGCAAACCGCCACCATCATTATGGCTTAAATAACCATTTTGCTGCCTGTCCCTAACAACTAAGTCATCTGCATTATTGTCATCCGAATCTCCAGAATATTTTAAACGTTGTTCGTTGCCCAAATCGATTTCCTCATTTTCATCGTCGGAATAGGATCTTTGGGTTTTGATGGCTTCTTGATTGTTAAGGCGGGCATACTTGTGATTATCATAACGTACATGAGACATCCTTTTCTTTTGGCTACTTTAAATTTCTATTAAACTCTTTGTTATCTAAAAGAAAGAATAAACAAGGAGTTAGGGGTTAGATATAATTATAGATTCATACCTTTTGTTTGAACAGCATAAGAAGTGTTTGTTGTCTATTTAAATGTACGTTAGTAACACGGTCTGTTTGTCTGTCTCTCGGCTATCAGGATTCTAATAATTGGTGGTAATCTAATGACAGACCTGTGGGTAATTTCCAACTGCTGCCATATGTTTGATTTTGGGAAAAAATATTGTATTATTCCTCCGTCTTATTACAAAATTTCTTCTTACTCCCTTATTGTAAATTTTTTAACTTTTATTTGAGTTGAGATAATATTTTTTACGAAATTCTATTATCGCCTTTTGTTCTGTTGTAATATTTTCTAGCTGCTACTGCAAAATTTTGAGTGAGAATTTTCCGAGACGCAGGTTATTTTTGTTTACATTTTTCTTTTTTTTTTCCAATCGCAATTTCTTTTCTTGTTTCAAGTTTATCTCTAATTTTGGGTATTCTTTGTTATGGTTTACACATTTATTGTCATATTTGCTTTATTTTTGTTTTAGAATTTTTCCTATAAATTAAATGTTTTCGGCGAAAAATCACAATAAAAATTCTTTTATTAAAACAACTGTTGACGCAGGCAACATGACAGAGTTGCTAAAATATCGAGTACTCGTTAGCGGAAAGGTATTTGACTACTCAACAATCAATAAACACTTAAACAAATTAGTTTAAAAATTACCTTTCGAAAATCTTTGATGAATAATTTTTACAGAAAATTTATTAAAAAAAAAAAAAAAAAAAAAAAAATAACAAAATTGTAGGGATGTAAAGGAAAATTTATAATCATAAAAATTTTTTCGATATTAGTTGTGTTTTTTTTTTCAAAGTTTTTATAAATTTTCGGAAGAAAATCAAGTACAATGGAACTTCGCCATTCCAGACGCATACATATAGTTTTAGGCATATTCGAATTATCAAGTTGTCCGGACTATAGAAGGTGAAAATATTCACTCTAATCTAAGTGAGTTAAAAATGTACTAACATGAAAAAAAAAAAAAATAATTTATGTTGATAAACTTTATTGATGTGGTTGTTTTGTTCTTTTTGCTGTAGACTCTTTAATAATAGAATATACTGTATGTCTAAATTATTATCTTCAGCCCACTAAACGTAAACTGAAAATGAACTTTGTTTTTGCATCCGTTACTACAAAGTCGTCTTCCGAGTCTGTAAGCAGCACTGACGATTCATTTTGATAGCTTGTTGTATTATCTTTTCGTCAGAAAAATTCAATGAAAACTGCACCAGTTGCCTAATTATTTATATCTTCTTTGGTTATGTGGTTGTTAAAATTCGTAGCACCAGTCATATTTTGGTTGGATTAATATTTTTATAATTTCAGCATCATATCTTCTTTGCATTCTCCCATGGGCTTTCAGACAATATTATCCAGAAAGCAGATTCGTTTGCATTATAAACAAATCCATCTCAGTAAACTTTTTTTAAAAATCTCTACGACGTTTTTATCTAACCAGCCCGAGCTTATCTTTCCCCTTTATTTTGACATAAAAAATTTTTCAGCCATCTGCCTTTTAAAATATGCGAATTAAAAACGGCATAATTAAAATGTTTGTTTCTGCATTAAAAAAAATTGTCCGAAATGTAGAAGTTTCCGGATTACTGGAGAGTCCGGACAGACAAAGTTGTACTTTATAATTTTCATAATAAGATATATTTATAGCTACAGTCGAACTTCTATAAATTGAATCACCATTATCCCGAAAGAAACTTCAACTTATTAACTTAAACTTAAAAACGTAAAATTTAAAAACGAAATTTGCTTTAAATTACGAAAAATTCAAGTAATAGAAGTTCAAATTAGAGAAGTTCGACTATACTTAAGAATTAAGTAGGAATAAAAATGCTTTGGTTTGGTTTGGAGGATAGGATTTTATGAAAGATTTGAGTTCTGATGCTTATTGTTGTATGGTTTAGATACTTCTATTTTAAAGGGCAGCTCAATAACAAATTATATGTATGACATCAACAGTTCCTACAAGGAAAACAGAAACTGTGTAGACCAACAAATACATTTCATTTATAAATTTCTATATATTTCGGACACCTATCTTTTATTAAAGCAATAGGGCTATTATATCTGGCACCTGTATTATCTTTCAGGAATTAAAGTTTTTGAACATTCGAACAGTAATTTAAAATATTATTAAATATCAATAATTTATAATTTTAGAAAAATGTATTATTATTATTTTTAATATCAAAAAATATTCTATATCATAAAATTTTATATCAAAAATTTTCTTAAAAAATATTGAATATCAAAAAATTTTCTAATATCGAAAAATTTTCTATAAAAATTTAATATCGGAAATTTTCATCAAAACAGTTTTAGCACGGAAAAATGTTTTATCAATCAATTTTCATATCGAAAGATTTTCTATCTTTATATCAAAAATGTTCTATTGGAAAATGTATACTTATATCAGATATCGGTTAATACTTGATCCTCAGGCTATTTTACGAAATTTGGTATATTTTCTCTTTGAACGGACATTGAAAAGTGTCGAAATTTGATGCAGAGATTGCAGCTTTTATAGAGAATATTTTTTTGATTCCGGGAAGTCATACGATGGATTTCGGCTAATTTCAATAGCGATGGTCTCACTACAAAAACATCTTTAAAACGACACCGGGAGTCATTCTAAGTCGATCGGTGTACTTTAAAACTATGCGTTTTATCCTAGTAAGAACGAAAGAATGATTTGAAAATGAACCTTTTTTTAAAGCTCAAATATTTGATACGAGGTACATAATTTAAAAATAAGAAGTGTTCCGAATATTATTTGTAATTTTAGGAGTGTCAGTTATTGTTCAAAGTTGGAATTTGTATGCGGCCAATCCCCAGATTTGTTCGAAATTCTAAAAAAATAATTTCTTGAAATGTAAATTTCATTCAATCGTCAGTCGCTTGAGTTATATAAACCCCACATTAATCTTAAGAAATTGATTTGTTGAGTAAAACGTTTGATGGCCGTTCATTGAGCCAAAAGTTTTTATAGATAAAAAAAGTTTTTATAGATATAGATTCCGGGAATTTCAATAGCAATGGTATCACTACAAAAACATATGTCTTTGACTATACTTTGATTACAGTCAATCATCTTTAAAACGACTCCGGAAGTCATTCTAAGTCGATCGGTATACATTAAAATCATTATTTCTGTGCGTTTTATCCAGAAAGAACAAAAGTTTATTCTACAATTAAGAATGATTTAAAAATTAACCTTTTTTCAAAGCTCAAATGTTTCGAATAAAATTTGTATTAAATCGATTCAGGACGAACGTTATACATGTTGGTGGCGTAGGGTCTGACACTTTTTGCTAAAATATAATGAAACTTGAGGATGTAAGCGCCAAAACTTCGGAATGTCGTTTCGATGGATTTAGGGCAATTGTAAAGGTAACATTATCAGAAAAAATATCTGTGCCTTCAAGTTGTCTTTATTAAAATGCAACCTGTACTTTGATTGCAAGGCAGGACGGATGGAGTCAGAAAAATATTCTAGGTCGACCAGTCGATTTGTTTTCAAAATCTTACATTTTCAATTCCTTAATTCAGAACTTTAAAGGATTGTTAATATCCTTCGGCTAATACTGCGCATGCCTTGAGCGAAGTTGGTTGCAATTCATTTAAAAATTAAATGTTTTGTTGTTGTTGTTATAACTACAACTACAAATACACTTGTTAATTCTGTCTGTCACTTTTTTATATTCGTCCTGCCAAATGAAATATACAGATTACGTTTTAAGCAGGAGTAGTTTAGTTGCGGTAGAAGGATAAAAGCGTTATATACCATAAATTTACACGGAAACGGAAGAAAATAAAATGTTTTAAATTCACAAAAATAAGAAGAAAAAAGCAAATAGAAATGCAAAAGAAATTATACAGAAATTCTCCAGCAAAAGTGAATTAACGAGAGAATTAAAAAAAATATTTCTTAGAGTTTTAGAAAACATTTACTTTACGCGAGTTTAAAGTTACACGGTAAAATTACGTAAAAAAATAAATATATTGTAATTTTTTAAGGTTATTTTTATTGTCTATGTTCGGAAATACTACAATACATAAATAACTAAATTGTACATACATACACACATATGTGTTAATATATATATATATATGAAATTGTGAAAGTGTGTGTGTTTTCATCTGATTTTTATATATGAAAAGATAAATATACATATATATTTACAAAATATGTACATATAGAGTAAATGTCGGCTCTGGAAAGAAACATCGTATCACATTTAAAACAAAACTTTAAACTTTCTTAATGCAAAAATTCTTGTAAATTTTGTTTCAACATTTTGCAATAGTTATTAAATTTAAAAATACTCAAACAAAATGTCGTCTACAAATAATGAAAAGGTAAATAATATAAATTGTATATATGCAGTATATGTATCTACTGCATTCATATGTATCTACAGGTATATAATGTAAAACACTTTTATACACATGTTTTCTAAATGTCAAATGTATAAATACTCCATTACATGTAAAATATTGCTACTGATTTTTCAATAGATTCTTTTATATGTTCAACGAGGACTGTTTCTTCTTTCTTTTTTTTTTGAAGTATGTAAATGAGTAATTTCGTATTTTGCATGGGCTGTCAAAACTTTAATAAAATATGTAGCTATAATGGAATCTTAAAAAAGGCTCAAATACTTTGCGCTAATGTATGAAAAAATGTGATCAGAATCACTTCCTGATATGATATGTCCGTCCATTTAAGTTGATCTAATCAGGTTGTAATTTTGAAGATAAATTAATGGCACAGGTTTTTGTTTTGATAGTAGGACCAATATATATATAAAAGATTTTTTGGAAAATAATAATTATTTAATAAACTTAATGTACCTAATTTTTAATTTGGAATCGATCTTTCTTTGACAGTAGGTCCCATCTAACCCATCACTTAAAAGTCATATATTGCCTCAAATTCACAGAAATTCTCGTAAACTACGAAAATTTGTCTGAAAAAACTATTTTTAAACAGCTTTTTGCTTTGGTAGTAGGACCATAGATATTGAATTGTGTCGAAATCGGACCATTATATAGAAAATTTTTTATATCGAACAATTTTTGATAGAAAAATTTTATATGAAAAAAATTTTTTATCGAATATTTTAATTTAAAAAAATGTTTTGTATATTTTTTATATTGAAAAATTTTCTATATAAAATTTTTTATATTGAAAAATTTTCTATATAAAATTTTTTATATTGACAAATTTTCTATATAAAAATTTTTTATATAGAAAAATTTTCCATAGAAAAATTTTTTATATAGAAAAATTTTCCATAGAAAAATTTTTTAAATCAAAAAATTTTTTATTTAAAAAATTTTTCGAAAAATTCCCTTAAGAAGAAATTTTTATAGAAATATTTTTTATATGGAAAAATTTTCTATAGAAAAATTATTTATAGAAAAATTTTTTAAATGGAAAAATTTTCTATAGAAACATTTTTTATGTGGGAAGTAAAGGATGATGAAACTGAAAAATGTTTGTGTGTTTACTTTTGTTTAGTTGATAATCTGAACTTTTAGTTATGGTTTACAAACATAATTCGTAATGATTATGTTTGTAAAATCAAGAACCAGTACAAACTACTATTCGTACCCGGAAATATTGTTGGCTAGGACATACACTTAGAAAGCTTAGAACTGATATAAATAGTCAAGCCATCGACTATAATCCTCAAGGTTCCAGGAGGTCTGGTTGACCTGCTAACACGTGGAGGCGGCAAACTGAGAACAAGTTACGAGAGTTCGGTTTATCGGGGAACGAGATGAAAGTCTTGACTACCAATAAACACACATGGAAAACATTTGTTGAGGCCCTATGTTCCACAAGGAATTAAAGGACTAAATATATATATGTTTGTAAAATAGGTAATAATACGAGGTTTTCGATCTGTCGAAACGCGTCTAGCAATTGGTTTCTCCGCAAACATTTTTTTATTTTATTAATAAATTATTCTTACATAAATAAATAAATGTAACAGATAGGGATCAAATGCGAATATAATTTATTTTTTGAAAAATTTTTAATATGGAAAAATTTTCCATAGAAATTTTTTTTTGTGTCGAAAAATTTTCTATAGAAAAATTTTTTATATAGAAACATTTTTTATATCGAAAAATTTTCTATAGAAACATTTTTTATATCGAAAAATTTTCTATAGAAAAAATTTTTATATCGAAAAATTTTCTATAGAAAAAATTTTTATATCGAAAAATTTTCTATAGAAAAAATTTTTATATCGAAAAATTTTCTATAGAAAAATTTTTTATATCGAAAAATTTTCTATAGAAAAATTTTTTGTATCGAAAAATTTTCTATAGAAAAGTTTTTTATATCGAAAAATTTTCTATAGAAAAATTTTTTATATCGAAAAATTTTCTATAGAAAAATTTTTTATATCAAAAAATTTTCTATAGAAAAATTTTTTATATCGAAAAATTTTCTATAGAAAAATTTTTTATATCGAAAAATTTTCTATAGAAAAATTTTTTATATCGAAAAATTTTCTATAGAAAAATTTTTTATATCGAAAAATTTTCTATAGAAAAATTTTTTATATAAAAAAATTTTCTATAGAAAAATTTTTTATATCGAAAAATTTTCTATAGAAAAATTTTTTATATCGAAAAAAAATTTTCTATACAAAAATTTTTTATAGCGAAAAATTTTCTATCGAAAAATTTTTTATATCGAAAAATTTTCTATACAAAAATTTTTTACATCGAAAAATTTTCTATAGAAAAATTTTTTATATCGAAAAATTTTCTATACAAAAATTTTTTATATCGAAAAATTTTCTATACAAAAATTTTTTATAGCGAAAAATTTTCTATAGAAAATTTTTTTATATCAAAAAATTTTCTTTAGAAAAATTTTGTATATCGAAAAATTTTCTATAGAAACATTTTTTATATCGAAAAATTTTCTATCGAAAAATTTTTTATATCGAAAAATTTTCTATCGAAAAATTTTTTATATCGAAAAATTTTCTATCGAAAAATTTTTTATATCGAAAAATTTTCTATCGAAAAATTTTTGATATCGAAAAATTTTCTATAGGAAAATTCTCTATAGAAAAATTTTTTGCATCGAAAAATTTTCTATAGGAAAATTTTCTATAGAAAAATTTTTTATATCGAAAAATTTTCTATAGAAAAATTTTTTATATCAAAAATTTTCTATAGAAAAATTTTTTATATCGAAAAATTTTTTATATCGAAAAATTTTCTATAGAAAAATTTTTTATATCGAAAAATTTTCTATCGAAAAACTTTTTATATCGAGAAATTTTTTATATAAAAATTTTGTATATCGAAAAATTTTCTATATAAAAATTTTTTATATCGAAAAAATAGAAAAATTTTTTATATCAAAAAATTTCCTATTGAAAAATTTTTTACATCGAAAATTTTTTTATAAATTCATCGAAAAATTTTCTATAGAAAAATTTTTTACATCGAAAAATTTTTATATTGAAAAATTTTCTATAGAATAATTGTCTTTAGAAAAATGTTTATATCGAATAATTTTCTATAGAAAGGTTTAATTTTATAGAAAAATTTTTTATGTCGAAAAATTTTCCATAGAAAAATTTTTTATATATTTTTTATTTTTTTATATCGAAAATTTTGAAATATTTTTGTATCCAAAAATTTTCTATAGAAACATTTTTTATGTCGTGAAATTTTTTATAGAAAAATTTTTATATCTAAAAATGTTTTACATCGAAAAATTTTCTATAGAATTGTTTTTTATTGAAAAAATTTTTACCGCTTGAGAAACACTGCTTTTAAGTTTTACTTAAGTTAATAGGGGATAGTGTGGTTTTGAAAAATTAGTCAAACCAAGTAAAAATCAAATCTTGACCTTGAATTTCAAATACGATTAACATTTATATAAAAAAAAATATTTTTTTTTGATTAAAATAATTATTGAATAATTAAGTTTTGGCGTGTATTACATTAATAACAATTTTGAAATGTCCCTTTACAAATTATTTTTTGATGGTGTTTTTGATCTATTATACAAATGTTTATTTTATAGTCCATTTAGAATATAATTATAATTATATATAATTATGATGAAACATAAAATATAATTATGATATATCATGAAATTGTGGTAAAAATTTAAAAATATTTTGAGATACAAATTTTTGATAGAAACATTTTTCTATTAAAAAATTTTCGAAAAAAATTTTTTTCGAAAAAAAAATTTCCTATATAAAAATGAACATAAATGTTGGTGGGGGCAACCTTTCCTCGTCACGTTTCGATTATCGAAAACTAAGCAAGACGAAATAAATACGAATTATAGTGTAAAGAAAATGTGTGTTTAATTCTATAAAAAAGATAATCTTTGCTTTATTTTGATATTTTGCAAAGACACAATAATTCGTATTTATTTTGTCTTGCCAAAATGAATGAAAAAACTGCTTTAAAATTTAAACATTAATAAACCACTTCTCTCAGAAAAACAAAACAACTTCCAAAATTTTCTCACTTCATAAAAGATTTAATATAAAATCAATATTTATATACATAAACCCATATAAAAGTTATTAAATAATAAATTTATCTAAATATAATAATTTTGGGAAATTTGTTTTGAATTTGCTTGAACTCAACTCTTACCCCTTCTATACGGAAAAGAAAAAAAAAGTGACAGAATAAAAAAGATGAAACTGAAAAACAAAATCCTTTTCCTAATTTATGACCAACTTTACTCCCAAAGACATTTAGTTTAAGATTTGAGATGTAAAGAATATAAGATCAAGAGTCGTAAAGGGAGGAGAAGGTGAACGAAATAGCAAACAGCTTTTTAAGAAAATAGCAAATAAATTGTAATAAAAAACTGTTTACTTTGAAAGAACCTTGGAAAAAATATAATAAACATTAAAGAACAAATAATACAAGTGAATGAAAGTTTGTTCAACAAAATCTAATAAAATTAAGTTAAGGTTATACGAGTACTAAAAGGTGGCAACGAAAAAACAATACATTTCAAATTTCACACTTTCAGTAATTTGCTATGAAAGTTTTAAAACGAAATATTTTTTTTTAATACAAAAAATTTTTATATTGAAATTTTACGAAAAATTTTCTATAGAAAAATTTTCTGTAAATTTTCTGTAAAAGAAAAATTTTTATATTGAAAAATTTTCTATAGAAAAATTTTTATATTGAAAAATTTTCTATAGAAAAATTTTTATATTGAAAAATTTTCTATAGAAAAATTTTTATATTGAAAAATTTTCTATAGAAAAATTTTTATATTGAAAAATTTTCTATAGAAAAATTTTTATATTGAAAAATTTTCTATAGAAAAATTTTTATATTGAAAAATTTTCTATAGAAAAATTTTTATATTGAAACATTTTCTATAGAAAAATTTTCTATAGAAAAATTTTTATATTGAAAAATTTTCTATAGAAAAATTTTTATATTGAAAAATTTTCTATAGAAAAATTTTTATATTGAAAAATTTTCTATAGAAAAATTTTTATATTGAAAAATTTTCTATAGAAAAATTTTTATATTGAAAAATTTTCTATAGAAAAATTTTTATATTGAAAAATTTTCTATAGAAAAATTTTTATATTGAAAAATTTTCTATAGAAAAATTTTTATATTGAAAAATTTTCTATAGAAAAATTTTTATATTGAAAAATTTTCTATAGAAAAATTTTTATATTGAAAAATTTTCTATAGAAAAATTTTTATATTGAAAAATTTTCTATAGAAAAATTTTTATATTGAAAAATTTTCTATAGAAAAATTTTTATATTGAAAAATTTTCTATAGAAAAATTTTTATATTGAAAAATTTTCTATAGAAAAATTTTTATATTGAAAAATTTTCTATAGAAAAATTTTTATATTGAAAAATTTTCTATAGAAAAATTTTTATATTGAAGAATTTTCTATAGAAAAATTTTTATATTGAAAAATTTTCTATAGAAAAATTTTTATATTGAAAAATTTTCTATAGAAAAATTTTTATATTGAAAAATTTTCTATAGAAAATTTTTATATTGAAAAATTTTCTAAAGAAAATTTTTATATTGAAAAATTTTCTAAAGAAAATTTTTATATTAAAAAATTTTCTATAGAAAATTTTTATATTGAAAAATTTTCTATAGAAAATTTTTATATTGAAAAATTTTCTATAGAAAATTTTTATATTGAAAAATTTTCTATAGAAAATTTTTATATTGAAAAATTTTCTATAGAAAATTTTTATATTGAAAAATTTTCTATAGAAAAGTTTTATATTGAAAAATTTTCTATCGAAAAATTTTTATATTGAAAAATTTTTATATTGAAAAATTTTCTATAGAAAAATTTTTATATTGAAAAATTTTCTATAGAAAAATTTTTATATTGAAAAATTTTCTATAGAAAAATTTTTATATTGAAAAATTTTCTATAGAAAAATTTTTATATTGAAAAATTTTCTATAGAAAAATTTTTATATTGAAAAATTTTCTATAGAAAAATTTTTATATTGAAAAATTTTCTATAGAAAAATTTTTATATTGAAAAATTTTCTATAGAAAAATTTTTATATTGAAAAATTTTCTATAGAAAAATTTTTATATTGAAAAATTTTCTATAGAAAATTTTTTATATTGAAAAATTTTCTATAGAAAAATTTTTATATTGAAAAATTTTCTATAGAAAAATTTTTATATTGAAAAATTTTTATATTGAAAAATTTTCTATAGAAAAATTTTTATATTGAAAAATTTTCTATAGAAAAATTTTTATATTAAAAAATTTTCTATAGAAAAATTTTTATATTGAAAAATTTTCTATAGAAAAATTTTTATATTGAAAAATTTTCTATAGAAAAATTTTTATATTGAAAAATTTAGATAGAAAATTTTTATATTGAAAAATTTTCTATAGAAAATTTTTATATTGAAAAATTTTCTATAGAAAATTTTTATATTGAAAAATTTTCTATAGAAAATTTTTATATTGAAAAATTTTCTATAGAAAATTTTTATATTGAAAAATTTTCTATCGAAAAATTTTCTATAGAAAAATTTTTATATTGAAAAATTTTCTATAGAAAAATTTTTATATTGAAAAATTTTCTATAGAAAAATTTTTATATTGAAAAATTTTCTATAGAAAAATTTTTATATTGAAAAATTTTCTATAGAAAAATTTTTATATTGAAAAATTTTCTATAGAAAAATTTTTATATTGAAAAATTTTCTATAGAAAAATTTTTATATTGAAAAATTTTCTATAGAAAAATTTTTATATTGAAAAATTTTCTATAGAAAAATTTTTATATTGAAAAATTTTCTATGGAAAATTTTTATATTGAAAAATTTTCTATAGAAACTTTTTATATTGAAAAATTTTCTATAGAAAATTTTTATATTGAAAAATTTTCTATAGAAAATTTTTATATTGAAAAATTTTCTATGGAAAATTTTTATATTGAAAAATTTTCTATAGAAAATTTTTATATTGAAAAATTTTCTATAGAAAATTTTTATATTAAAAAATTTTCTATAGAAAATTTTTATATTGAAAAATTTTCTATAGAAAATTTTTATATTGAAAAATTTTCTATAGAAAATTTTTATATTGAAAAATTTTCTATAGAACATTTTTATATTGAAAAATTTTCTATAGAAAATTTTTATATTGAAAAATTTTTATATTACAAAATTTTCTATAGAAAAATGTTTATATTGAAAAATTTTATATAGAACATTTTTGTATTGAAAATTTTTATATTGAAAAATTTTCTATAGAAAATTTTTATGTTGAAAAATTTTCTATAGAAAATTTTTATATTGAAAAATTTTCTATAGAAAATTTTTATATTGAAAAATTTTCTTTAGAAAAATTTTTGTATTGAAAAATTTTCTATAAAAAAATGTTTATATTGAAAAATTTTCTATAGAAAAATTTTTATGGAAAAAAAATTTATGTTAACTGGTCACAGCGCCCGATTTTCCATGAGAGGCATACTTACATTTTTGTTTGTAACTATGAATTTGCATAGTATTCCATGGTCATCAGTGCTATAAGTATATAAATAATGACGCTTACATACAAAGCCCCAGTTAAAAAGGAGACTGTCAGAGTTGGACTCTGACTGACATTAACGTTTTCAGTTTGTCAAGAAAAATTATAAAACCAAACATGAGATTTACCAACACCCTATGCTACAGTGCAAATAGTCAGTTAGATATACAGACAAACTAACCAACGAACCAAGCAACCAAATAACCAGGCAACTATTCAGACAAAGTTATAGAGGCATCCCAGAACATACATACATACATACACACCAACAGTATAACTTAAAAGATGAGTTAAAAAGCAGATAGAAAACAAGTAAAATAGTTTAGCCGGTCAAGGTCCGTCATCTAATGCCCTACCAAAGTGGAAAGTAAAATGGAATTCTTTTTTATCAAAAGAATTCCATTTTCCATCCCTGATTTAAACCATTGTTTAGTCTACTTTCACACCTGTCAGGTTTGGCACATCAAGTCTTGAGTTTGTATGAGAAAAACCTGGCCGAACTGAAATTGACCCAAACCTGACCGTTCTATTAAGTTTACGAACATTTTGAAATTTTGTATAAAATTAAAGGAAAATAAATTGAAAACTCATGTCTAAGAGTCCATGGGCGGACTTTTAGAGAAGACTGGTTTAAACCAAAATTTCTGAATGTTACAAACATTCAACATGAACTATGTATATCCACCCTTTTCCCACCTATAGCATTGTAAAGTATAAAAATAGAAATTTCCGAGATCATTTTACATGCAACAGTAAAGAGTTGTAAAACTCTGACAATGTCATTTTGACAACAACTGCAGAAGAGTAGCAAGTAAAATAGTAAAAAAAAAAAAAAATAATTTTTTAAAGGTGTAAGTTGGAACTGAAGCACGACTTTTATAGGAGTACATAGAGATAACAGACTCAAACAGAACATGTACGTTTACGACAGTAAGGAAATATTCTCCATGATATACTTACATTGCCTTGTTATTGCATTTGATACAATTGTTGTACAACAAGTTGGTAGCAACAATTCAAGGTAGAAATGGAACATATTACATATTTACATATTACATTTCTGGCAACATACCAGAAATGCAAAACGGAATAAGTGACATTAAAATAGTTTTTTTTCGTACTAAAAAATTTTTAGTTCTAAAAATTTTTCTATAGAAAATTTTTTAGTTCTAAAAATGTTTCTATAGAAAATTTTTTAGAAAGGTTTATCAAAATTTTGGGACATCAAACATTTAATTAAAAAGTTTTGCTGTAGTGTATTGCACTAAGATCCCAATTCATTACAATTATTTATTATTGTAATAAATAGTTTTTTGATAAAACCAAAAAATGTTGGTGGGGAAAGCTTTCCTCGACGCGTTTCGATGGTTGACCATCTCATCAGGAGGATTATCCCTAATTTTAGACAGAGCGAAAACCAGACTATATGTTATATTGAGGGACAAAATAAATACGAATTATTATTGTGTCCAACAAATATAAACATAAAGCGTAGATTATCATCCGAACAGAAACACACAAACATTTTTCAGTTTTATCATTTCTTTATTTTATTATTTTTCTATAGAAAATTTTTTAGTTCTAAAAATTTTTCTATAGAAAATTTTTTAGTTCTAAAAATTTTTCTATAGAAAATTTTTTAGTTCTAAAAATTTTTCTATAGAAAATTTTTTAGTTCTAAAAATTTTTCTATAGAAAATTTTTTAGTTCTAAAAATTTTTCTATAGAAAATTTTTTAGTTCTAAAAATGTTTCTATAGAAAATTTTTTAGTTCCAAAAATTTTTCTATAGAAAATTTTTTAGTTCTAAAAATTTTTCTATAGAAAATTTTTTAATTCTAAAAATTTTTCTATAGAAAATTTTTTAGATCCAAAAATTTTTCTATAGAAAATTTTTTAGTTCTAAAAATTTTTCTATAGAAAATTTTTTAGTTCTAAAAATTTTTCTATAGAAAATTTTTTAGTTCTAAAAATTTTTCTATAGAAAATTTTTTGTTCTAAAAATTTTTCTATAGAAAATTTTTTAGTTCTAAAAATTTTTCTATAGAAAATTTTTTAGATCCAAAAATTTTTCTATAGAAAATTTTTTAGTTCTAAAAATTTTTCTATAGAAAATTTTTTAGTTCTAAAAATTTTTCTATAGAAAATTTTTTAGTTCTAAAAATTTTTCTATAGAAAATTTTTTAGTTCTAAAAATTTTTCTATAGAAAATTTTTTAGTTCTAAAAATTTTTCTATAGAAAATTTTTTAGTTCTAAAAATTTTTCTATAGAAAATTTTTTAGTTCTAAAAATTTTTCTATAGAAAATTTTTTAGTTCTAAAAATTTTTCTATAGAAAATTTTTTAGTTCTAAAAATTTTTCTATAGAAAATTTTTTAGTGCTAAAAATTTTTCTATAGAAAATTTTTTAGTTCTAAAAATTTTTCTATAGAAAATTTTTTAGTTATAAAAAATTTTTTAGTTCTAAAAATTTTTCTATAAAAAATTTTTTAGTTCTAAAAATTTTTCTAAGAAAATTTTTTAGTTCTAAAAATTTTTCTATAGAAAATTTTTTAGTTCTAAAAATTTTTCTATAGAAAATTTTTTAGTTCTAAAAATGTTTCTATAGAAAATTTTTTAGTTTTGAAAAATTTTCAAAAGGAAATTTTTTAGTTCTAACAATTTTTCTATAGAAAATTTTTTAGTTCTAAAAATTTCTCTATAGAAAATTTTTTAGTTCTAAAAATTTTCTATAAATTTTTTAGTCCTAAAAATTTTTCTATACAAAATTTTTTAGTTCTAAAAATTTTTCTATAGAAAATTTTTTAGTTCTAAAAATTTTTCTATACAAAATTTTTTTTGTAGAAATTTTTTAGTTATACAAATTTTTTATAAAAAATATTTTAGTCGTATACATTTTTTATTAATAAAAATTTTTCTATAGAAAATTTTTTAGGTTTAAAAATTTTTCTATAGAAAATTTTTTAAACCTTTAAACATAACCTAATTAAATCTTTATAATTTTTTTCTGAATGTTAATTAAAAAACATTATACTTGCCTGCATCTGAAAATTTATTTGAATTTAACCCTGTTATGACCAAATTTTTGTGGTTGTTACCAGCATCTTCTTTTTCGTCACGTTTCATTTTTCATGGTAATGAAAATATTTAAGAAAGAGGTAATCATTTTCCTATCTTTAACATTTGATCAGGTTTGCGTTTATGCTAAAAAAAAACATAGAGTCACAATTTTGACTGACAATCAACTGAATCCGGTATGTGATGTAAATCGATCGATTTCAGATATATTTTTAAGACAGTTTTTCCTATTTCAAAAAAAAAAAAAAATCAAACGAAATGAAAGATAAGATATCAGTCAAAAGTATTAAAGCCCAAATTTTCAGTTTTTTGGGGGATATAACCGAAAAGTAAAATCTTTCGAAAGAAATTTCCGAATCGAAAGGTTAACCGTACTGTGTAAATCGTTTGAAACGAACACAGTGTTGTATTCACAAACATAAGGGAAAATTTTGTGAAAATGTTGGTAGCACTGCTGTTTGACACACAAATTTCCCAAAACAAAACATATCAATGAGCAATTTCAAGTAATTTTTAAATAATTTTATAATATAGATTGCGTTTCCTTATGGTTCGATGATGAAAATGATACTATGCCTGAAAGAGTCCAAAGAAAATTAATTAGAGACTCTTCAAACATACAGGGGTGTCATAGAAACCAAGTCGGTTTTAAAATTTCTCGGTTTTGAACATAGAATAAATAAATAACTAGAAAGTCAACGAAACGTCAAAGTACACCTGGGACCTGTCAATAGTACGGATCAGTAATAGTGTATTGGTAAGCCTAAAAAGAGCTTTTACTTTTCTTAATGAATACAAACAGTTGCACAAAAAAGTATGATATGATGGGACGAAAATTTTCTTCAAGATTTTCTCCGTAATTTTAAGAAATTTTCTTGAGAAATCCATATTTTTAGGTATAGAATGAGTTTTACTTGATTTTAGGATAATTAAAATCTATAAACAATCTTTTATTCTAAATTTCATTATTTTGTTTAATACCAAAAATTGCAGCCCTACTTGTTCAATACAAATTAAGCAAAAACAAAAAAAAGAATGTCGAAAGAAAACAAAATAAAAAATTTTCAGTTTGTAAAAAATAAAAAGTGTTTCGACATCAAAATAATGTTAAAATATTTTAAAAAAAATAACATTTTATGTGTGCAATTTAGAACAGTGCGTTTCATTCAAAATAACGCGTAATTTTTCAAACAAAATTTTGAGTACAAAAAGCTTTTCTGTTTGTCAAAAAAGCTTTCATTTCGTGTACGTGTGATTTAGTAGAATACTAAATTTTAGTGGATCAGCTGACGACCTTCTATATATTCTTCTATGGTTTTGAAAACCAATACTGGTATTATTTGGTGTTATGAAACAAAGTCGATTTTGTTATTATTTGTTTGAAATCAAACAAAATGTTCGAATCAATTGTTTATTATTTCATTTGAATTTTTTGTGAAACATCAAAAATCAAATAAAAAAATAAAATAAAAATTATTAAAAAAAATAATTTGAAGAAAAATTTTCAGTTTTTTGCGATGTTTGTGGTATAGGTATAAAAAAAACGATGCTATTTGGACAAATGAAGATTGTATACCCCAACATAATGGAATGACCGAATTACGGACTGAAACAAATTTAATCTACCTACACCAAGAAACAAACCACAGCCAATCAAAGGACGATTGTCACTTACATAGGGTATCCGTTAAATTGATATGCATTTGCTTCGCCAGTACTATTATACCAAGAACATTCTAGCCTTACAATTTTCCCCATTTTTGAAATTTTTTATGCTTTTTTGATTCAAAAAACACAAAAAAGTACCAAAACTTGCTTATTACATGATAAAAAATTCTATGTAAACTTTTCACCCATCTCATTTTATTTGAAAGTTAAAGCTAAAAAGTACCAAAAATAATTTTTCTCTTTTTCTCCCCTTTTTTTTCGAAAATTACTTACCCCTTGTACTGTTATTTTTGTAGCTGATCCAAACTCGAATTAAATATTAGTTCTATTGTTTTTAGTTTGAGAATCATATCGTTTCTGAATTTACCATTTTTTATCCCCCTTAAGGCCGAATTATCACTAATCCGTTCTTAGTGGATCTTTAAATCAAAAAAGGCACCAGGGGGGTTACCGCGTAACTCGATTCGAAACGGAAAATTTTCGAGTTCGTACAAATGGTACTGTCTAATACGATCTTCGTATGTTTTGTTTCGAAAGTGCGGACAAGTTTTTTCGCTTTCGACAAATAAATTTCCCTTTCGTAAATCCAACTGTGTATTACGAAAACGGACATTTTTGTCGTTTAAAATGATAGGAAATTGTTCGAAAGCTATTTAGGTAGTGACAGTTGGGGAAAATGTAAGTATTTATAAAAATTATACTTTTTTAAATAAAAATCCATTTTTATAAAGTGAATCAAATAATAAATTAGTATTGTTAACATTTTAAAGGAATATTCCGAAAAAATATATTTACACAACCAAAAAAACAATATGAGGAAATGGTGGAATATATGACAAGTTTATTTTTAGGTTTGGGCTTTCTACAAAAATAACGTAAGAAGCAAATGTCATAGGAAGCAGATTAGAACAGCAAACGTCCAATTTTCTTTCGATAGATGAAGCTGTAAGCGGAATGTCTGGGACACAAAAGTTTGGAACAAAAAGCTAATCACACAATGTGCCAACATTAATACGAAGATGTAGTCTTGAAAATAATTTAAATGAAAATTTCAATTCCTCCAATCAAGAAGATATCCTAGTAATGACCTTTTATAATAACAATAACTGTTTTTAAAGTATAAACTCGAACTCCTAAATTAAATTTAGAAATTTAACTTAAAAAAAATTAAACTACTAAAAGAAAAAATTCGATTTCAAAAAATTAACAGAGTTGGAAAAATCCAAAAGAAAGGTTCAACAATTGGAAATGAAGAAAGCTATTGTAGACCTTGATTTGGAAATTGTTAAACAATATACTCTAATTTAATTGTGGTAATTGCTAATTTAATTGTGGGTGTATATGGTCATTTAAATTTTATTAGAAAGATCCATTATGTTTGAAGAGTCTCTAATTAATTTTTTTTGACTCGTTCAGGTGCCGTATCATTCTCATCATCGAACAATAAGGAAACGCAATTTATATTATAAAATTATTTAAAAATAACATGAAATTGCTCATTGATATGTTTTGTTTTGGGAAATTTGTGTGTCAAACAGCAGTGCTACCAACATTTTCACAAATTTTCCCTTATGTTTGTGAATACAACACTGTGTTCGTTTCGAACGATTTACACGGTACGGTTAACCTTTCGATTCGGAAATTTCTTTCGAATGATTTTACTTTTCGAATCGAGTTACGCGGTAAGTGCCCAGCTGGCCTGGTAACGCCTTTGTTTTAAATAGATATACCAATTTTGAAATTAAATCTGTTAAATGTAAGTTTCTTGGTTTATTTCCAATACTAAACCAATAATATTGTTTTCTGTGATACATAAAACCAATAGAAAATATAGTTCGAATATTAATATTGGAATTCATGACACCAATTTAATTTTTTTTGTCGTTTTCAAAACCAATACCAATGAAATTGGTTTCTATGACACCCCTGATAATGGATCTTTCCAATAAAATGTAAATGAACATATACACCCACAATTAAATTAGAGTATATTCTTTAACAATTTCCAATTCAAGGATTACAATAGCTTTCTTTATTTCCAATTGTTGAACCTTTCTTTTGGATTTTTCCAATTCCGTCACTTTTTTGAAATCGAAATTTTCTTTTAGTAGTTTAATTTTTCTTTTTTAAGTTGAATTTTTTCTTTTCAAAGTTAAATTTCTAAATTTAATTTAGGAGTTCGAGTTTATACATGCTGTGTTGTACATCATAACTTCGTCTTAAATATTTTTGGAGCCCTTTATTAAATTCTTTAAAAAACAGTTATTGAACTCTCTTGGTACGTCAAGCAAAAAACTAAAATTTTGCGAAAATGAGCGAATTCACTAAATTGTGAATAAATTCGAACAAAATCAATCGATTTTTATGGTCGATATCTCATTTTGTTGCTATTATATGTCACTATGCGATAAAATAATAAATCTGGAAGTTTTTTGCCGTTTTCGATTTTTCATGATTTTTTTAAAACGCAAATTTTTGCCATTTTTACATAAAAAATATATTTTTTTCTTAAGTTTTTTATTATAACTCCGATACTATTGATCCGATAGAAAAGCTATATATAGGCGAATTAAAGGCTATGTAAATCTTAATTTTTCTGATTTTATTTTAATAATATCGGACTAGTAGATTTTGAGTTATCATTAATTATTTGAAGAAACGTCTAAAAAAAATTGCAATTTATAAAAAAAAAAAATAAAAAAAAATCTTGCCATAAAATTTAAAAATTTTACCATTTTTGTACAAAGGTAGTCATGATACATCAAAACTGTATAGTGGTTTTAAGAGCACATACAATTTTTTTTATTTTGTTGTGCTGTGTAATTATTTGTATTAATGTTGGCACATTGTGTGATTAGCTTTTTGCTCCAAACTCTTGTGTCCCAGACATTCCGCTTACAGCTTCCTCTATCGAAAGAAAATTGGACGTTTGCTATTCTAATGCAAACCTAAACATAAATTCAAATATTTTTTTCAAAATATTGACTTGCTAATAACATCTTACATTTTTCCAGCCCTTGATCAGGCATGATCACTTAATTTGACTTTGGCATCAGGGACATTTAATTGTCCCTTTGCCAAGCCATGATGCCTTGTCATATATTCCACCATTTCCTCATATTGTTTTTTGTTTGTGTAAATATATTTTTTTCGGAATATTTCTTTAAAATGTTAACTATACAAATCTATTATTTGATTCACTTTATAAAAATGGATTTTTATTTAAAAAAGTATAATTTCTATAAATACTTACATTTTTCTCAACTGTCACCACCTAAATAGCTTTCGAACAATTTCCTATCATTTTAAAAGACAAAAATGTCAGTTTTCGTAATACACAGTTGCATTTACGAAAGGGAAATTTATTTGTCGAAAGCGAAAAAACTTGTCCGCACTTTCGAAACAAAACATACTAAGATCGTATTAGACAGTACCATTTGTACGAACTCGAAAATTTTCCGTTTCGAATCGAGTTACGCGGTAACGCCCCAGAAATCGAACGATTTGAAAACGATCGATTTTTATCACATACCAGAATATCAGTGTATAAAATGTATTATCAGGTATGTGATAGACAATTTTCGTTTTCAAATCGATCGATTTCAGACATATTTTTTAGCTAATTTTCGGTTATTTCCCCCAAAAAAATGAAAATTTTAGTTTTAATCCTTTTGACTGATATTTTATCTTTCATTTGTTTTGAATTTTTTGGGAAAATAACCGAAAATTATCTCAAAAATATATCTGAAATCGATCGATTTGAAAACGATCGTTTTCCGTCACATACCTGTATAATTTTCTCCTCTGTTCTTGCTCTGGTTTAAATCAAGAATTTTTACGCAAATTGTTGCCTATTGACAATAATGGGCATAAAAGGGTTAAGAAAATGTTAATGTCAATGTTTGCTTTAGATCTCATGAAATGTATGAATTTTAATATACAAACATACATCCACTGAAGCAAAAGAAAAGCAGCAACGAAGTAACACACTTGTAATTACTGCTGTAAGTAACAATCAGAGGGAAATAGAGGAAAAAAATGCTTACAAATTTGTTTGTTTAGTTGTTTATGAAACCAGGTAGACAAATATAATAAAACTATTCTTTATTGCAGAAGAAAGCTTTAGCATTCAACTGCATCATTGTCATTAACATCATATTTAAAAAAACAACAGGAATATTTATTTGTAAAGGAAAAATAAAGGATTTTTTATGACAAAATTTTTTGAGACAAAAACTTTTCTATAGAAAATTTTTTGAGACAAAAACTTTTCTATCTAAAATTTTTTGAGACGAAAACTTTTCTATAGAAAATCTTTAGAGACAAAAACTTTTCTATAGAAAATTTTTTGAGACAAAAACTTTTCTATAGAAAATTTTTTGAGACAAAAACTTTTCTATAGAAAATTTTTTGAGACAAAAATTTTTCTATAGAAAATTTTTTGAGACAAAAACTTTTCTATAGAAAATTTTTTGAGACAAAAACTTTTCTATAGAAAATTTTTTTGAGACAAAAATTTTTCTATAGAAAATTTTTTGAGACAAAAACTTTTCTATAGAAAATTTTTTGAGACAAAAACTTTTCTATAGAAAATTTTTTGAGACAAAAACTTTTCTATAGAAAATTTTTTGAGACAAAAACTTTTCTATAGAAAATTTTTTGAGACAAAAACTTTTCTATTGAAAATTTTTTGAGACAAAAACTTTTCTATCGAAAATTTTTTGAGACAAAAACTTTTCTATAGAAAATTTTTTGAGACAAAAACTTTTCTATAGAAAATTTTTTGAGACAAAAACTTTTCTATAGAAAATTTTTTGAGACAAAAACTTTTCTATAGAAAATTTTTTGAGACAAAAACTTTTCTATAGAAAACTTTTTGAGACAAAAACTTTTCTATAGAAAATTTTTTGAGACAAAAACTTTTCTATAGAAAATTTTTTGAGACAAAAACTTTTCTATAGAAAATTTTTTGAGACAAAAACTTTTCTATAGAAAATTTTTTGAGACAAAAACTTTTCTATAGAAAATTTTTTGAGACAAAAACTTTTCTATAGAAAATTTTTTGAGACAAAAACTTTTCTATAGAAAATTTTTTGAGACAAAAACTTTTCTATAGAAAGTTTTTTGAGACAAAAACTTTTCTATAGAAAATTTTTTGAGACAAAAACTTTTCTATAGAAAATTTTTTGAGACAAAAACTTTTCTATAGAAAATTTTTTGAGACAAAAACTTTTCTATAGAAAATTTTTTGAGACAAAAACTTTTCTATAGAAAATTTTTTGAGACAAAAACTTTTCTATAGAAAATTTTTTGAGACAAAAACTTTTCTATAGAAAATTTTTTGAGACAAAAACTTTTCTATAGAAAATTTTTTGAGACAAAAACTTTTCTATAGAAAATTTTTTGAGACAAAAACTTTTCTATAGAAAATTTTTTGAGACAAAAACTTTTTTATAGAAAAATTTTTGAGACAAAAACTTTTCTATAGAATATTTTTTGAGACAAAACCTTTTCTATAGAAAATTTTTTGAGACAAAAACTTTTCTATAGAAAATTTTTTGAGACAAAAACTTTTCTATAGAAAATTTTTTGAGACAAAAACTTTTCTATAGAAAATTTTTTGAGACAAAAACTTTTCTATAGAAAATTTTTTGAGACAAAAACTTTTCTATAGAAAATTTTTTGAGACAAAAACTTTTCTATAGACAATTTTTTGAGACAAAAACTTTTCTATAGAAAATTTTTTGAGACAAAAACTTTTCTATAGAAAATTTTTTGAGACAAAAACTTTTCTATAGAAAATTTTTTGAGACAAAAACATTTCTATAGAAAATTTTTTGAGACAAAAACTTTTCTATAGAAAATTTTTTGAGACAAAAACTTTTCTATAGAAAATTTTTTGAAACAAAAACTTTTCTATAGAAAATTTTTTGAGACAAAAACTTTTCTATAGAAAATTTTTTGAGACTAAAACTTTTCTATAGAAAATTTTTTGAGACTAAAACTTTTCTATAGAAAGAATTTTGACAATAAGTTAGAATTGTTTAATAATCATACGCCAAGTATGTTGAGGACATCCTATAAAACATTTGTAATTTTTCTTTTAATGTCCTTTAGAAAAACCTGTTGGTAATTGCTACATAATGAATATTATAAAAAATCAAGGAAGAAAAGATAAATAAAATAAAGCAGCAGAAATTGTTAATAAAAGTAACTTTTATGTGTGTATCCGTTAATTTAAATGTTTTAAAAAAGTAGAATCATCAAGGATATAAATGCATTTATAACACAAACAAAATACACTTAGAGAGACAAAAATAGATACAGTTGTAGATATCCCAGTGAACAACCTTACTGACTTTTTCTATTGAATAAGTAATGCTTGAGGCTGCGGTTGGAAATAAAAAGTAATGCATTAAAAAACTGTTATATAAAGGACAGTAAATTAAGTTTTTCCTGGGTTATATGTATGTGTTTATACTAAGGTACTTTTTTGCATTACATACATTCATACATTTATATTATTTTGTACACACACTTAAACTTTTTACCAGTTAAAAACACAATGGCTTAAACACATGTATGAGTGTATATTTCCGAATGGGAAAACCGTTATAAAAAAAATACGAACTAACATATTTATGTATGTGTGTGTCTGAATAGATCCATGTGAACAGGGTTATGTAAATTACTCATATATTACACATGATATTTATGCATGTAAGAGAGTTCCTTTGCATTTGTAAAGGTAACAATACTTACTAACAAACATCTGTTCCTTTTCAAGCAAAAAATAAACAAAAAGGGTGAAAAAAAAGAAAAAATGTAAAAAATATTAAATAAAATAATTGTATAACAAGACAAAAGGTCGCTAAAGTAACGGTTAAGTGCATGAGAATGACAATGATACTGATGAAGATGATGATGATGATGCACACATGTACCACATTTACTCCTAAAGGGTGGACATGAAAACATTTTCACAGTTAAACAGGTAAAGCAAATTTGTTCGAAAAGTAATAGAACATTTTTTGAGATAACAAATTTTCTATAGCAAAATTTTTGTCTAAAGAAATTTTCTATAGCAAAATTTTTGTCTAAAAAAATTTTCTATAGCAAAATTTTTTGTCTCAAAAAATTTTCTATAGAAAAATTTTTGTCTCAAAAAATTTTCTATAGAAAAATTTTTGTCTCAAAAAATTTTCTATAGAAAAATTTTTATCTCAAAAAATTTTCTATAGAAAAATTTTTATCTCAAAAAATTTTCTATAGAAAAATTTTTATCTCAAAAAATTTTCTATAGAAAAATTTTTGTCTCAAAAAATTTTCTATAGAAAAATTTTTGTCTCAAAAAATTTTCTATAAAAAAATTGTTGTCTCAAAAAATTTTCTATAGAAAAATTTTTGTCTCAAAAAATTTTCTATAGAAAAATTTTTGTCTCAAAAAATTTTCTATAGAAAAATTTTTGTCTCAAAAAATTTTCTATAGAAAAATTTTTGTCTCAAAAATTTTCTATAGAAAAATTTTTGTCTCAAAAAATTTTCTATAGAAAAATTTTTGTCTCAAAAAATTTTCTATAGAAAAATTTTTGTCTCTAAAAATTTTCTATAGAAAAAACAAAAATTTGTCTCAAAAAATTTTCTATAGAAAAATTTTTGTCTCAAAAAATTTTCTATAAAAAAAACAAAAATTTGTCTATAGAAAATTTTTTGAGACTTAAGCATTTCTGTCAAAAACTTTTTGAGACAAAAGCTTTTCTACAGAAAATTTTTTGAGGCAAACATTTATAAGCAAAATTTTGCTATAGAAAATTTCTTGAGACAAATTTTTGTTTTTTCTATAGAAAATTTTTTGAGACAAAAATTTTTCTATAGAAAATTTTTTGAGACAAAAATTTTTCTATAGAAAATTTTTTTAAACAAAAATTGTTCTATAGAAAATTTTTTTAAACAAAAATTTTTCTATAGAAAATTTTTTGAGACAAAAATTTTTCTATAGAAAATTTTTCTATAGAAAATTTTTTGAGACAAAAATTTTTCTATAGAAAATTTTTTGAGACAAAAATTTTTCTATAGAAAATTTTTTGAGACAAAAATTTTTCTATAGAAAATTTTTTGAGACAAAAATTTTTCTATAGAAAATTTTTTGAGACAAAAATTTTTCTATAGAAAATTTTTTGAGACAAAAATTTTTCTATAGAAAATTTTTTTAAACAAAAATTTTTCTGTAGAAATTTTTTTAGGACAAGCACTTTTCTATAAAAAATTTTTTGAGACAAAAATTTTTCTTTGAGACAAACATTTTTCTATAGAAATTTTTTTTTTAGACAAACATTTTTCTATAGAAAATTTTGTAGGACTTTTCTATAGAAAATTTTTTGAGACAAAAATTTTTCTATAGAAAATTTTTTTAAACAAAAATTTTTCTATAGAAAATTTTTTTAAACAAAAATTTTTCTGTAGAAATTTTTTAGGACAAGCACTTTTCTATAAAAAATTTTTTGAGACAAAAATTTTTCTTTGAGACAAACATTTTTCTATAGAATTTTTTTTTTAAACAAAAATTTTTCTATAGAAAATTTTGTATTACTTTTCTATAGAAAATTTTTTTTGAGACAAAAATTTTTCTATAGAAAATTTTTTGAGACAAAAATTTTTCTATAGAAAATTTTTTTAAACAAAAATTTTTCTATAGAAAATATTTTTAAACAAAAATTTTTCTATAGAAAATTTTTTGAGAAAAAACATTCCTAAAATTTCTCCTTAACTTTTTCTTTTTCTATAGAAAATTTTTTTAGACAAAAACTTTTCTATAGAAAATTTTTTAGGACAACAACTTTTTTTAAAAAATTTTTGAGACAAACATTTTTCTATAGAAATTTTTTTTAACAAAAATTTTTCTATAGAAAATTTTGTAGGACTTTTCTATAGAAAATTTTTTGAGACAAAAATTTTTCTATAGAAAATTTTTTGAAAACATTTTAGAAAAAATTTTTGAGACAAAAACGACCTCACCTCGTAAGTGTTTGCTATTTGTTTAATCGTGTACAATTATCTCTGATATAATTGCGCCATATTTTAAACATAAGGTAATTTGTGTTCTAAAATTACTTTCCACAATTTAAAATTGTTTGCCATAAAATGTAAATACATACAATTCTGGAAATTGTGTCTTGAAATAAATCTCTAAAAATCTCCTTTTTATTATTATCCCTTAACTTTAATTAATGTTTCTAATTCTTTTATAATTGTAATTCATAGAAATAACCATGATATAAGAATATGTCTCTTTGAAATACCCACAAAAACTTGTACTATTTAATTTGAAAATTGTTTTCATTATTTAAAAAAAAAAATTAAAATTCTTGCACAAAATACCAAAATACAAATCCCTTTGAATTATTTTGATGCTACGAGTTACGAGAAGATTTAGGAAAAACAATATTTCACATGTAATCGTTTATGTAAATGACACATTTTCCAATTGAAAATCCTCAAGAAAAGTTCAACACAAAAGTTTTGAATTCTTGTTTTCGACACAACCAGGAAAATGAACAACAAAATATTGTTGTTTGTTTGTCATTTTAAACATATGCATATGTATGTGTTGTTGTTGTTATAGAGACAACTCATACATGTGTGTCTGATTGTCTGTTTGTTGCATGATAATGACGACTATTTAGTAGTTTTGTTGCCACAAATATTTGAATAGTTTTGAAAATTTGATATAAATTTTACTGCATCAGGTCTTTTGTTTAAGTTGAAGATAAATTTTCCAGATAATATTAAATATAGAAGATTATGACATGTAAATGCATTAATTTTAAGTGAAATTTACATATTAATTGGAAAGGGAGAAGTTCAAAATATTGCGACATATTCTAAATACAAAATATGTAACAACTTGATGTTTTTTATGACATTCAAAGTTATTTTTTGTCCACAGCTCAAATTACATTTTTAAACTATTTTTTGTACAAAAACTTTATGAAATTTTATAGATTTTTTTCAAAAAATTTTCTATAGACAAATTTTTTTATAGAAAAATTTTATCAAAACATTTTCTTACAAAATTTTTTTTTTAATTTAACAAAAATTTTTCTATAGAACATTTTCTTACAAACATTTTATACAGAAAATTTTTTTATGAAAAATTTTTCTATGGAAAATTTTTTATCAAAATTTTTTATGGACTTTTTTTTTTAATTTTTCTATGGAAAATTTTTTATGAAAAATTTTTCTATGAAATTTTTTAATAAAAAATTTATCTATAGAAAAATTTTTTATAAAAATATTTTCTATAGAAAATTTTTTGATAAAACATTTTCCATAGAAAAATTTTTGATAAAAAAATTTTCTATAGAAAAATTTTTGATAAAAAAATTTTCTAAAGAAAAATTTTTGAAAAATAATTTTCTATAGAAAAATTTTTGATATAAAAACTTTCTACAGAAAAATTTTTGATAAAAAAATTTTCTATAGAAAAATTTTTGATAAAAAATTTTTTTTATAGAAAAATTTTTATTAAAAAAATTTTTTTTTATAGAAAAATTTTTATTTAAAAAATTTTATGTAGTAAAATTTTTGATAAAATATTTTCCATAGAAAAATTTTTCTATAGAAAAATTTTCTTACAAAAATTTTCTACAGAAAATTTTTTTATGAAAACTTTTTCTATGGAAAATTTTTTATCAATATTTTTCTATGGAATTTTTTTTTTTAATATATTTTTATAAAAATATTTTCTATAGAAAATTTTTTATAAAAAATTTTCCATAGAAAAATTTTCTATAGAAAAAATTTTTGATAAAAAAATTTTCTATAGCAAGATTTTTGATAAAAAAATTTTCTATAGAAAAATTTTTGATAAAAAATTTTTTTTTATAGACAAATTTTTATTAAAAAAATTTTTTTTTATAGAAAAATTTTTATTAAAAAAATTTTTGATAAAATATTTTCCATAGAAAAATTTTTCTATAGAAAAATTTTCTTACAAAAATTTTCTACAGAAAATTTTTTTATGAAAACTTTTTCTATGGAAAATTTTTTATCAATATTTTTCTATGGAATTTTTTTTTTAAATATATTTTTATAAAAATATTTTCTATAGAAAATTTTTTATAAAAAATTTTTCATAGAAAAATTTTTGATAAAAAAATTTTCTATAGAAAAAATTTTTGATAAAAAAATTTTCTATAGCAAGATTTTTGATAAAAAAATTTTCTATAGAAAAATTTTTGATAAAAATTTTTTTTATAGACAAATTTTTATTAAAAAAATTTTTTTTTATAGAAAAATTTTTATTAAAAAAATTTTATGTAGTAAAATTTTTGATAAAATATTTTCCATAGAAAAATTTTTCTGTAGAAAAATTTTCTTACAAAAATTTTCTACAGAAAATTTTTTTATGAAAACTTTTTCTATGGAATTTTTTTTAAATATATTTTGATAAAAATATTTTCTATAGAAAATTTTTTATAAAAAATTTTTCATAGAAAAATTTTTGATAAAAAAATTTTCTATAGAAAAAATTTTTGATAAAAAAATTTTCTATAGCAAGATTTTTGATAAAAAAATTTTCTATAGAAAAATTTTTGATAAAAAATTTTCTATAGAAAAATTTTTGATAAAAAATTTTTTATAAAAAAATTTTCTACAGAAAAATTTTGTATAAAAAAATTTTCTACAGAAAAATTTTTTATAAAAAAATTTTCGATAGAAACATTTTTAATAAAAAAATTTTCGATAGAAAAATTTTTAATAAAAAAATTTTGTATAGAAAAATTTTTGATAAAAATATTTTTTATAAAAAATTTTCTATAGAAAAATTTTGATAAAAAAATTTTCTATGGAAAAATATTTGATAAAAAAAATTTTCTATAGAAAAATTTTTGATAAAAAAATTTTCTATAGAAAAATTTTTGATAAAAAAAATTTTCTATAGAAAAATTTTTGATAAAAAAAATTTTCTATAGAAAAATTTTTGATACAAAAAATTTTCTATAGAAAAATTTTTGATAAAAAAAGTTTCTATAGAAAAATTGTTGATAAAAAAAGTTTCTATATATAAAATAAATCCACCATTTGATGAAAATAATGTAAAATTTCTATAAAAATCTTCAAAAATTTTCTATCGAAAAATAGTTTGTGAAAGCTAAACCCAAGATAAAACTGAAAAAATGTTGTCTGCTTAGATGATTATCTTCTCTTCGTTTTGATATTTTGCAAAGACACTATAATTCGTATTTATTTTGTCTTGCAACTTTAATATAATGACTGGTTTTCGATTTGTCTAGAATGAGGCAAGATCCTCCTAATGATGGCCTAACCTTAAATCGAAACACTTTGGGGAAAGATTTTATAACAATTTCTAATTAATGAAACACTTTCTGTAGAAATATTTTTTAACTAACGTAAAATTACTTATAGACAAATTTTTTTTTTGAAAACTTTTTTTATAAAAAAAAATATTTTTAATTACGAAAAATTTTATATTTTCTATAGAAAAATGTTTAATGAACGTAAAATTTTTATTTCAAAAACTTTTCTTAAGGAAAATTTTCATATTATAAAATTTCTATAGAAAATTTTTCAAATCAAAAAAATTTTTATATCAACAAATTTTCTATATTATCTTTATTTATTCCTTAAACTTTCATAACACAATAGATAACATTTAAAACATACGATCCCCCTATGTGCAGTATATTATTTATCTACTTTGCGTATGTTTTTATACAATTACCTTTTTCTAAAAGCCATAAAGTTGAGGAAAAACAAAATAAAAATGTTGTAAAAACACAGATAGTTTAAAAAAACAAACACAACCGACTCTACTCTTCCATGGAGCCAACGTTTAATATTGTGGCAGCAGTTTTTGTTTTTCTATTCTCTTCTTTTCTTTCTATATTTTTTTGATTTTTAAATTTTTTTGCGAAGCTAAACTTTGTTGTAAATGCTTTAGTCGCAAACTTTTGTTATGTTTAGTTTTTATACCCTACACCATTCTTAGGAGGGGTATATTACGTTGTGGAGAGGTTTGTAACTCTATATTAAGAGTTAAAATAGATTCTTTCCATTATTAAACCTTATTAATTTTGACTTAAATTGGTCCATTATTTTGTCTTTTAAATACTAATAAATGTTTGACTCGAATAGATATGACGATGAAATTCTGCACAAAGTAGTTTTTTATGAACAGCATCCATAGTTGACCATAGCTCCCATATAAGCTGGGGGATTACTGCGTAACTCGATTCGAAAGAAATTATTTTCGAAACACAATGCTTTAAGCATACAAATTCGAACAGTTTTATTTTCGAATCGAGATACGCAGTAACCCCCCTGCACTTGAAGTTAAATAACTTCTAAATTAAAAGAGAACATCGGTATAAATTTGACCATAGATCCCATATAATGCCTACTTCCGGAAATCACTAAAATTCTTATAACTTTGAAGTTTAAAAAGATATGGCATATTTAATATTGACTAGTTTTGTTAAAAATATCAACTATTGTAACAAGTATTAAAAGAAACGCATTTGACTATAGCTCCCATACAGGGCCCACTTCCGGTAATCCCTAAAATGCTAATAACTGTCAAGTTAAGACAGAAATAACAACCAAATTTAGTATAAAGAAGTTCTATATGAATATCAACAAATAGACCAAGTTTTAACAGAAACGGTGCAGATTCGACCAAAGCTCTTATATAAAGCACATTTTCTTAAATCGCTCAAATGCTAATAACTCTCAAGTTTAAAGAGAAATTACAACCTAATTCAATATAGATGAGTTTTATAGAAATATCAACAACTTTACCAAGTTTTGTGAAAATCGGCATACATTTGACCATAGCTACCATATAAGGCCCACTTTCGAAAATCACTTAAATGCTAAAAATTCTCAATTTAATACAGCCATCACAACCAAATTAAGTATAAAAGAGTATTATATGAATATCAACAACTGTAACAAGTTTTAAAAAAATCGGTTCCTATTTGATCACAGCTTCCATATATGGCCCACTTCCGAAAGTTATTAAAATGCTTATAACTCTCAAGTTTAAGGAGATATGACAATGAAATTTGAAATAGATAAGTTTTTAATGAATATCAACAGCTGTACCAAGTTTTTAAAAAATCGGTACACATTTAACCATAGCTCCCATATAGGGCCCACTTTTGAAAAACATTAAAATGCTTATAAATGTCAAATTTAATCATATATGACAATCAAATTCAGTATAGAGAAATTTTATATTATTATCAACTACTGTACCAAGTTTGAAAAGAATCAGTTCATATTTCACCATAGCTTTCATACAGGGCCCACTTTCAGAAATTATTAAAATGCTTATAACTTTCAAGTTTAAAAAGGTATGACAATAAAATTCAGTTTAATGGAGTTTAGGATGAATATCAACTACTCTGCCAAGTTTCAAAAGAATCGGTTTATATTTGACTATAGTCCCCAAAAATGTGCTTAAATCTCTTGGTGTAGGGCATCTCATTGAACTTTCTTCCTTCTTTAATTTTAATTTAGTTTTATATTTTACTTCTTATATGCGTCATAAATTATCATACAAAGTACTTTTTGTTTTCGCACAAAAACCAGAAAAAGAAAAATTAGAAGAAAAAGTTTTTCCATCTGCTGTTACATGTTTTCACATGCGGTTTTCTACTATGTAAAAAGTCATCTTTGGAACTAAATCATGAAAGCAATGAACTGTTTTAAGCCACCTCAAATAGTTAAATCATTTGTTTAAAATGTTAAATTTTAGTTTCCAACCCAATTAACCAAGAGCTGATCTTTTTAAATTAAAAAAAAAAATTTCGATAGAAATTTTTTTTAAAGAAAAAATTTTAATAGAAAATTTTTCTTATAGAAACAATTTTTTTTATAAAAAAAATTTCGATGGAAAACTGTTCTTAAAGAAAAAATTTCGAAAGAAAATTTTTCATATAGAAAATATTTCTATAGAAAATTTTTCTTATAAAAAAAATTTCTATAGAAAATGTGTCTTATAGAAAAAATGTCTATAGAAAATTTTTCTTATAGAAAAAATGTCTACAGAAAATTTTTCTTATAGAAAAAATTTCTATAGAAAATTTTTCTTATAGAAAAAATTTCTATAGAAAATTTTTCTTATAGAAAAAATTTCTATAGAAAATTTTTCTTATGGAAAAAATTTCTATAGAAATTTTTTCTTATAAAAAAAATTTCTATACAAAATTTTTCTTATAGAAAAAATTTCTATAGAAAATTTTTCTTATAGAAAAAATTTGGATAGAAAATTTTTCTTATAGAAAAAATTTGGATAGAAAATTTTTCTTATAGAAAAAATTTCTATAGAAAATTTTTCTTATAGAAAAAATTTCTATAGAAAATTTTTCTTATAGAAAAAATTTCCATAGAAAATTTTTCTTATAGAAAAAATTTCCATAGAAAATTTTTCTTATAGAAAAAATTTCCATAGAAAATTTTGCTTATAAAAAAAATTTCTAGAGCAAATTTTTCTTATAAAAAAAATTTCTATAGAAAATTTTTCTTATAGAAAATTTTTCTTACAGAAAAAATTTCTATAGAAAATTTTTCTTATAGAAAAAATTTCTATAGAAAATTTTTCTTATAGAAAAAATTTCTATAGAAAATTTTTCTTATAGAAAAAATTTCGTTAGAAAATTTTTCTTATAGAAAAAATTTCGTTAGAAAATTTTTCTTATAGAAAAAATTTCTATAGAAAATTTTTCTTATAGAAAAAATTTCTATAGAAAATTTTTCTTATAGAAAAAATTTCTATAGAAAATTTTTCTTATAGAAAAAATTTCTATAGAAAATTTTTCGGATCGAAAAAATTTCTATAGAAAATTTTTCGGATCGAAAAAATTTCTATAGAAAATTTTTCGGATCGAAAAAATTTCCATAGAAAATTTTTCGGATCGAAAAAATTTCTATAGAACATTTTTCGGATCGAAAAAATTTCTATAGAACATTTTTCGGATCGAAAAAATTTCTATAGAACATTTTTCGGATCGAAAAAATTTCTATAGAACATTTTTCGGATCGAAAAAATTTCTATAGAACATTTTTCGGATCGAAAAAATTTCTATAGAAAATTTTTCGGATCGAAAAAATTTCTATAGAACATTTTTCGGATCGAAAAAATTTCTATAGAACATTTTTCGGATCGAAAAAATTTCTATAGAAAATTTTACGGATCGAAAAAATTTCTATAGAACATTTTTCGGACCGCAAAAATTTCTATAGAAAATTTTTCTGATCGAAAAAATTTCTATAGAAAATTTTTCGGATCGAAAAAATTTCTATAGAAAATTTTTCGGATCGAAAAAATTTCTATAGAAAATTTTTCGGATCGAAAAAATTTCTATAGAAAATTTTTCGGATCGAAAAAATTTCTATAGAAAATTTTTCGGATCGAAAAAATTTCTATAGAAAATTTTTCGGATCGAAAAAATTTCTATAGAAAATTTTTCGGATCGAAAAAATTTCTATAGAAAATTTTTCGGATCGAAAAAATTTCTATAGAAAATTTTTCGGATCGAAAAAATTTCTATAGAAAATTTTTCGGATCGAAAAAATTTCTATAGAAAATTTTTCGGATCGAAAAAATTTCTATAGAAAATTTTTCGCATCGAAAAAATTTCTATAGAAAATTTTTCGGATCGAAAAAATTTCTATAGAAAATTTTTCTGATCGAAAAAATTTCTATAGAAAATTTTTCGGATCGAAAAAAATTTCTATAGAAAATTTTTCGGGAAAAATTTCTATAGAAAATTTTTCGGAAAAAATTTCTATAGAAAATTTTTCGGAAAAAATTTCTATAGAAATTTTTTCGGAAAAAATTTCTATAGAAAATTTTTCGGAAAAAATTTCTATAGAAAATTTTTCGGGAAAAATTTCTATAGAAAATTTTTCGGAAAAAATTTCTATAGAAAATTTTTCGGAAAAAATTTCTATAAAAAATTTTTCGGAAAAAATTTCTATAAAAAATTTTTCGGATCGAAAAAATTTCTATAGAAAATTTTTCTTATAGAAAAAATTTCTATAGAAAATTTTTCTTATAGAAAAAATTTCTATAGAAACTTTTTCGGATCGAAAAAATTTCTATAGAAAATTTTTCTTATAGAAAAAATTTCTATAGAAAATTTTTCTTATAGAAAAAATTTCTATAGAAAATTTTTCGGATCGAAAAAATTTCTATAGAAAATTTTTCTTATAGAAAAAATTTCTATAAAAAATTTTTCGGATCGAAAAAATTTCTATAGAAAATTTTTCTTATAGAAAAAATTTCTATAGAAAATTTTTCGGATCGAAAAAATTTCTATAGAAAATTTTTCGGATCGAAAAAATTTCTATAGAAAATTTTTCGGATCGAAAAAATTTCTATAGAAAATTTTTCGGATCGAAAAAATTTCTATAGAAAATTTTTCGGATCGAAAAAATTTCTATAGAAAATTTTTCGGATCGAAAAAATTTCTATAGAAAATTTTTCGGATCGAAAAAATTTCTATAGAAAATTTTTCGGATCGAAAAAATTTCTATAGAAAATTTTTCGGATCGAAAAAATTTCTATAGAAAATTTTTCGGATCGAAAAAATTTCTATAGAAAATTTTTCGGATCGAAAAAATTTCTATAGAAAATTTTTCGGATCGAAAAAATTTCTATAGAAAATTTTTCGGAAAAAATTTCTATTGAAAATTTTTCGGATCGAAAAAATTTCTATAGAAAATTTTTCGGATCGAAAAAATTTCTATAGAAAATTTTTCGGATCGAAAAAATTTCTATAGAAAATTTTTCGGATCGAAAAAATTTCTATAGAAAATTTTTCGGATCGAAAAAATTTCTATAGAAAATTTTTCGGATCAAAAAAATTTCTATAGAAAATATTTCGGATCGAAAAAATTTCTATAGAAAATTTTTCGGATCGAAAAAATTTCTATAGAAAATTTTTCGGATCGAAAAAATTTCTATAGAAAATTTTTCGGATCGAAAAAATTTCTATAGAAAATTTTTCGGATCGAAAAAATTTCTATAGAAAATTTTTCGGATCGAAAAAATTTCTATAGAAAAATTTCCTTATCAAAAAATTCTTTAGAAATTTTTTTTAAAGAAAAATTTTTTCATAGAAAAAATTTTTCTTAATAAAATTTCTATAGAAAATTTATCTTATCGAAAAAATTTCTATCAAAAAATTTTTCTTAGAAAATTTTGTGTTTTGATAAAATTTCTATAGAACATTTTTTCAATAAAAAATTTCTATAAAAAAATTTGTTTTAGCGTTTTGTTGGCTGGGTTATGCTACAACTTTAAAGTTGTATGTATGAGTAAGAGAATCTTACCTCTCTCTCTCTCGTGCTCTCATATATCCAGTAATGGCGTATGATTAATATGTAAATAATATTAAGTATACTTAAGACTAACGAGTACGTTTGCATTTAGACGTGCACAAACTTGTTTTATTTTGAAGAATTTTTGTTTTTTTTTTATATTTTCTTTCATCTTAGCTCAAATTTAAATACTTACTTATGTTCTTTGTCTTCGGTAAGTCGTTAAGAATATAATTTTGACTGAATTTCTGTTTTTTATTATTTTCATTTCACATGATGACAGTCGCAAAAAAAGTGAAGAAAACATTAAATTACCATGACTTAAACATTTCTCAAAGTATAAAAGTATTTTAAAGTTTTATTGTTACCTTTATTAAATTATATATTCCAGATTTTAAAAAGTATTATCGGAGGCGGTAACATGACACATGAAGAATTTAGAAACTCATATGTGTTTCGTAAGGCAGGAGTTAGTATTTATGTCTAGTGTAAAGAAAGAATGATTTTTGTCTGAGTTAAACTTTTATAATAAATCATGAAAACTTTTGTATTTATCAAGATTTTCACACTCGGGTACAAAATTTTTCAGAATCTTTTTGAAAAAGTTTTGATGTTTAAACCATAATTTTTCGATACAATTTTCTTATGACCACAATTGTTTACTAAGTACAAAAACATCTAAAAAATTCACTATTTATAGAAAATTAAAAAAAAAAAATCATTATTCTTAGAGATTTTTCTAAAGACTAAGACATAGCCCTTGCTCTTGGTTATTCCCTCCTTAGCTTTTAGGTTTATTATGCCCAAAAAGGTACTTTTTTTATTTGGTAGCACTAAAGGGAATTTACGCATTGTCCTAGTATGAAAATCCTGAACATAATTTATGGTTGACTTGATATACATACATACATATGTACATACATGTATACATACATGTATAAGCATGTATCTATGTATGCATGTATTTCCTGCGTTACCATGATTTCTATATATTGTATGTCATTTACACAAACACTTCACTTTATGTTGTAATGACGTATTACTATTTCCTTCGAAATTGGTATTGTTGGCAATAATTTTATTTTTTTATTTGTGTATTTTCTACTTTTTTTTATAAAACAAAACAATTTTTCATTTCGGCACAATAAAATTGTTAAAATCATTATTTTTGTTGGCCTATAAATGAAAAAGCTCTAGGTAAATGTATTCCCTTACAATTTGTACAAATTTTGGGGGGTTGGTTTTTCATGTGACCAACTTTTGTCATGTTTTCCTTTACAATACCGACCGACCGACCAACATAATTACTCGTAATGCCGGTTCATTTCAAATTTATTTGTTTCTTCATTAAACTTAAATAAATAATTAACATGAATAATAAAACGTAGGCGTTGGGGGTTAATGAAGAAAAAAAAAAAACTATTTTCATTATTTTATGGGGAACAAGTTGTTAATGGTAAATCATTTGCATAGGACTTGGGAAAGTTCAAAGGGAATTCCATTATCAAAAGCAAATTGATTTAGGGGGTTGGAAGTGAAGAGATTTGGTTTCGTGAACTTTTGAAAAATTTCCTATAAAAATCAGAATTTTTTGAAAAATTTGAAATTTTTAAAAAATAATAAAAAAAAGAAATTTTTGAAAAATTTCTCATAAAAATAAGAAATTTTTGAAAAATTTCCTATAAAAATAAGAAATTTTTGAAAAATTTCCTATAAAAATAAGAAATTTTTGAAAAATTTCCTATAAAAATAAGAAATTTTTGAAAAATTTCCTATAAAAATAAGAAATTTTTGAAAAATTTCCTATAAAAATAAGAAATTTTTGAAAAATTTCCTATAAAAATAAGAAATTTTTGAAAAATTTCCTATAATAATAAGAAATTTTTGAAAAATTTCTATAAAACTAAGAAATTTTTGAGAAATATCCTATAAAAATAAGAAATTTTTGAAAAATTTCCTATAAAAATAAGAAATTTTTGAAAAATTTCCTATAAAAATAAGAAATTTTTGAAAAATTTCCTATCAAAATAAGAAATTTTTGAAAATTTTCCTATTAAAATAAGAAATTTTTGAAAAATTTCCTATAAAAATAAGAAATTTTTGAAAAACTTCTTATAAAAATAAGAAATTTTTGAAAAATTTCAAATAAAAATAAATAAATAAATAGTCAATTTTCGAAAAAATTCCTATAAATAGTCAATTTTCGAAAAATTTCCTATAAATAGTCAATTTTCGAAAAATTTCCTATAAATAGTCAATTTTCGAAAAATTTCCTATAAATAGTCAATTTTCGAAAAATTTCCTATAAATAGTCAATTTTCGAAAAATTTCCTATAAATAGTCAATTTTCGAAAAATTTCCTATAAATAGTCAATTTTCGAAAAATTTCCTATAAATAGTCAATTTTCGAAAAATTTCCTATAAATAGTCAATTTTCGAAAAATTTCCTAAAAATAGTCAATTTTCGAAAAATTTCCTATAAATAGTAAATTTTCGAAAAATTTCCTATAAATAGTAAATTTAGTGAAAAATTTCCTATAAATAGTAAATTTTCGAAAAATTTCCTATAAATAGTAAATTTTCGAAAAATTTCCTATAAATATTCAATTTTTGAAAAATTTCCTATAAATAGTCAATTTTCGAAAAATTTCCGAGAAATAGTAAATTTTCGAAAAATTTCCTATAAATAGTCAATTTTCGAAAAATTTCCTATAAATATTCAATTTTCGAAAATTTTCCTATAAATAGTAAATTTTCGAAAAATTTCCTATAAATAGTAAATTTTCGAAAAATGTCCTATAAATAGTAAATTTTGTGAAAAATTTCCTATAAATAGTAAATTTTCGAAAAATTTCCTATAAATAGTAAATTTTCGAAAAATTTCCTATAAATATTCAATTTTCGAAAATTTTCCTATAAATAGTAAATTTTCGAAAAATTTCCTAAAAATAGTAAATTTTCGAAAAATTTCCTATAAATAGTAAATTTTCGAAAAATTTCCTATAAATATTCAATTTTCGAAAAATTTCCTATAAATATTCAATTTTCGAAAAATTTCCTATAAATAGTAAATTTTCGAAAAAATTCCTAAAAATAGTAAATTTTCGAAAAATTTCCTATAAATAGTAAATTTTCGAAAAAATTCCTATAAATAGTAAATTTTGTGAAAAATTTCCTATAAATAGTAAATTTTCGAAAAATTTCCTATAAATAGTAAATTTTCGAAAAATTTCCTATAAATAGTAAATTTTGTGAAAAATTTCCTATAAATAGTAAATTTTCGAAAAATTTCCTATAAATAGTAAATTTTCGAAAAATTTCCTATAAATAGTAAATTTTCGAAAAATTTCCTATAAATATTCAATTTTCGAAAAATTTCCTATAAATATTCAATTTTTGAAAAATTTCCTATAAATATTCAATTTTCGAAAAATTTCCGAGAAATAGTAAATTTTCGAAAAATTTCCTATAAATAGTAAATTTTCGAAAAATTTCCTATAAATAGTAAATTTTCGAAAAATTTCCTATAAATAGTAAATTTTCGAAAAATTTCCTATAAATATTCAATTTTCGAAAAATTTCCTATAAATATTCAATTTTTGAAAAATTTCCTATAAATATTCAATTTTCGAAAAATTTCCGAGAAATAGTAAATTTTCGAAAAATTTCCTATAAATAGTCAATTTTCGAAAAATTTTCTATAAATATTCAATTTTCGAAAATTTTCCTATAAATAGTAAATTTTCGAAAAATTTCCTATAAATAGTAAATTTTCGAAAAATTTCCTATAAATAGTAAATTTTCGAAAACTTGCCTATAAATAGTAAATTTTCGAAAAATTTCCTATAAATAGTAAATTTTCGAAAAATTTCCTATAAATAGTAAATTTTCTAAAATTTTCCTATAAATAGTCAATTTTCGAAAAATTTCCGAGAAATAGTAAATTTTCGAAAAATTTCCTAGAAATATTCAATTTTCGAAAAATTTCCTATAAATAGTCAATTTTCGAAAAATTTCCTATAAATAGTCAATTTTCGGAAAATTTCCTATAAATAGTCAATTTTCGAAAAATTTCCTATAAATAGTCAATTTTCGGAAAATTTCCTATAAATAGTCAATTTTCGAAAAATTTCCTATAAATAGTCAATTTTCGTAAAATTTCCTATAAATAGTCGATTTTCGAAAAATTTCCTATAAATAGTCAATTTTCGAAAATTTTCCTATAAATAGTCAATTTTCGAAAAATTTCCTATGAAAAGTCATTTTTCGAAAAATTTTCTATAAAAAATGAATTTTCGAAAGATTTTCTATAAAAAGTCAGTTTTATAAAAATTCCCTTTTAGTTTTCTTTACTCCTATTACTTTTAAGTTAAAATTAATGTTTTCCCTGATTATCTCGAATATCCCATAACTCTTTTTTTTGTCAGCTTGTGCCAGCAACAGCCCCAATGTGTCAGTCAATATTAGTAAAGGCAATAAGAATTTATGTAAAGTAAAAAATACCCAGTTCAAACTTATTTCAGTCTATAAGGTCAATTACATTGGCTATTGACCATTTGGGGTTGAAATAAATAAAAAAATAACAAAAAATGAATAAATATTAAAACTAAACTAAAAAAAATCCACTCAATTTATGAGAAATGATAGAAATTCATTGAATTGGAAAATATTGAAATAAGTATTTATGTAAAAGTGTTCTTTGATAGTATTTCCATGCCCTACACCACCATTCGTGGGTATTATAAGTTAGTGCTCCGGTAGGAAACTCTTTTTCGTTTATATATTTTTATACTTCATATAGAAAATTTACTATTTACAGGAAATTTTTCGAAATTTTATAGAAAATTTTTCGATAATTGACTATTTAAGGAAATTTTTCGAAAATTGACTATTTATAGGGAATTTTTCGAAAATTGACTATTTATAGGAAATTTTTCGAAAATTGACTATTTATAGGAAATTTTTCGAAAATTGACTATTAATAGGAAATTTTTTCGAAAATTGACTATTAACAGGAAATTTTTCGAAAATTGACTATTAATAGGAAATTTTTCGAAAATTGACTATTTATAAGAAATTTTTCGAAAATTGACTATTTATACGAAATTTTTCAAAAATTCACTATTTATACGAAATTTTTTTAAAATTGACTTTCAATAGGATTTTTTTTTTAAATAAACTATTTATAGGAAATTATTGTTTTTATAGAAAATTTTTCTAAAATTGACTATTTTAATAGGAAATTTTTCGAAAATTGACTATTTTTATAGGAAATTTTTCAAAAATTGACTAGTTAGAGGATTTTTTTTAAAGAGGAAATATTTAAAAAATTTTTTATTTATAGGAAATTTTCAAAAATTTTATTTATAGGAAAATTTTCGAAAATTAAGAATATGTATTGACTATTTATAGGATATTATTCGATAAACTTCATAATTTGCTGACATTTGAACATCGAGAAGTACAGGTCGTATAGTGGTCGGCTTGACCGACTGCTTTTTTTTTTAGTTATACTCAAGTTTGAAAGTAAATTTAAAAACTATTTTGGAAAAAAATCAAACAATTTGTAGTTCTTCAATAGACCATTAGAGATTCCTTTTATTTATTTGGAATAAATGAAGATGGAAGACATTTTTTTACTTATGTTTTATTAAAGACTTTTAAATCTGTAGTAAATAAAAAAATTATTTGAAAACCGGGAAACTATTTTGTTAATTTGTTAAAAAAAATCATAAGTCTTAGTAATATTTTATGAAAGTAGTTGCCATATGGCACATGAGACTTAATAAATTTCTATAAATTTATTTCTTGGCTTATAGATCATCATATATTAAAATGTATTTTAAACAAAAACTTTAAAGACTTAATGTTATACCGATCGATTTCCTTTAAACTTCCTCCCAACAAAAAAAAGGGATAAAATCATATAAAACTCCTTCTTATTTGTGACTTTCTCTCTGGATATGAAACGTATGAGTACGAACGAGCACCATTTGCCACATTTAGTGCCGGAAGTTTCAAACAGAAATATCCTTCAACAAAACCAAAAAAAAAAAAAAAACACATTGAAACTGAAAATACATTTTTACATTTTGGAAAAACCACAAATTGTAATGGAAATTTTCATATTTGCCAAAACATGATTGGCCAAATGCCAACAATTTTAAAAGGGCCCGAAAAACATTTGTAACACACAAAATTTTATCGAAAAAAAAAAATAAACAGCAAAATTTTCTGGTACCAAAACCTGGTTTAAGTAAATTCTGATACATTACGAAAAATTTTACAAATTGTATGAACGAACATCTTGTGTAAACAATACAGATGCTAAAGTAAAGTAATGGTAAAGTAAAGCATGTGCGTAAAACATATTTCCGTTTTATTTGATAACGTAAATGGGAAGAACATTTGTTGTGTTAAGAAAAATTAAAACATTCTTTAGAATTTAAAAGACACTGGAAGAAAAATTACTAGTCATAGCTTAAAACATTACTCTAACATTCTTTAAAAATTCTCGAAGTTTTCAAAAGTTCACTTTTTGTAGAGAATATTTAAAAAAATTTTATTTAAAGGGATTTCTTCAAAAATTCCCATATAAAAATAGTAAATTTTCGAAAAATTTCCTATAAAATTGACCATTTTTCGAAAAAATTCCTATAAAAATAGTAAATTTTTGAAAAATTTTCTATAAAAATATTAAATTTTCCAAAAAAAAAAAATCTTTAAAAATGGTCAGTTTTCGAAAAATTTCCTATAAAAATAGTAAATTTTCGAAAAATTTCCTATAAAAATAGTAAATTTTCGAAAAATTTCCTATAAAAATAGTAAATTTTCGAAAAATTTCCTATAAAAATAGTAAATTTTTGAAAAATTTTCTATAAAAATAGTAAATTTTCGAAAAACTTATTATAAAAACAGTAAATTTTCGAAAAATTTCCTATAAAAGTAGTAAATTTTCGAAAAATTTCCTATAAAAATAGTAAATTTTCGAAAAATTTCCTATAAAAATAGTAAATTTTCGAAAAATTTCCTATAAAAATAGTAAATTTTCGAAAAATTTCCTATAAAAATAGTAAATTTTCGAAAAATTTCCTATAAAAATAGTAAATTTTCGAAAAATTTTCTATAAAAATAGTAAATTTTCGAAAAACTTATTATAAAAACAGTAAATTTTCGAAAAATTTCCTATAAAAACAGTAAATTTTCGAAAAATTTCCTATAAAAATAGTCAATTTTCGAAAAATTTCCTATAAAAATAGTCAATTTTCGAAAAATTTCCTATAAATAGTAAATTTTCGAAAAATTTCCTATAAATAGTAAATTTTCGAAAAATTTCCTATAAATAGTCAATTTTCGAAAAATTTCCTATAAATAGTCAATTTCCGAAAAATTTCCTATAAATAGTCAATTTTCGAAAAATTTCCTATAAATAGTCAATTTCCGATAAATTTCCTATAAATAGTCAATTTTCGAAAAATTTGCTATAAATAGTCAATTTTTGAAAAACTTCCTATAAATAGTCAATTTCCGAAAAATTTCCTATAAATAGTCAATTTTCGAAAAATTTCCTATAAATAGTCAATTTTCGAAAAATTTCCTATAAATAGTCAATTTTCGAAAAATTTCCTATAAATAGTCAATTTTCAAAAAATTTCCTATAAATAGTCAATTTTCAAAAAATTTCCTATAAATAGTAAATTTTCGAAAAATTTCCTTAAATAGTCAATTTTCGAAAAATTTCCTATAAATAGTCAATTTTCGAAAAATTTCCTTTAAATAGTCAATTTTTGAAAAATTTCCTATAAATAATCAATTTTCGAAAAATTTCCTTATAAATAGTCAATTTTCGAAAAATTTCCTATAAATAATCAATTTTCGAAAAATTTCCTATAAGTAGTCAATTTTCGACAAATTTCCTATAAATAGTCAATTTTCGAAAAATTTCCTACAAATAGTCAAATTTCGAAAAATTTCCTCTAAATAGTCAATTTTCGAAAAATTTCCTATAAATAGTCAATTTTCGAAAAATTTCCTATAGTCAATTTCCGAAAAATTTCCTATAAATAGTCAATTTTCGAAAAATTTGCTATAAATAGTCAATCTTCGAAAAATTTGCTATAAATAGTCAATTTTCGAAAAATTTCCTATAAATAGACAATTTTCGAAAAATTTCCTATAAATAGTCAATTTCCGAAAAATTTCCTATAAATAGTAAAGTTTCAAAAATTTCCTGTAAATAATAAAATTTCAAAAAATATTCTATAAGTAATTCAATTTTCGAAAAATTTCCTATAAATAGTCAATTTTCGCAAAATTTCCTATGAATACTCAATTTTCGAAAAATTTCCTATAAATAGTCAATTTTCGAAAAATTTTCTATAAAATTTTCGCAAAATTTCCTATCAACGGAAGAGAATTTTGTTAAGGTTGTTTTAATATTTTTTTGTTCAGTGTATCCCAAAAAATCCTTTTTAGTTATTGTTTGCTTTATATTTTCTAATGACCTTCATCACATGTTTAGGGGGGATCCACCAACACATTCCTACTTTTCTCTAGATAAATAATAATGATTTTTTGATTAATATTCTGCCATTTTTGTGCGTGAGTGTATGTTTTGCGTGTCTGTGTGTAAGTCTATACTTTCGTCTGTCTTTTTGTCTGTCTGTATGTATTTGTTAACTTTAGTTAATGTTCAGAATAACATCCTGTTGAAGTAAACGGTAAAAAAGTATTTATTTTTAGTATTTTAGTTACTTTTAAACGCTATTGATTTTAACCCCTCCACTTCGAAACCTATTTCAACCCACCCACTTCCGTTAAGGCAAAAGGGGGCAAGGAAATATTTTTAGAACTGCAAACTGAAGTTATTAGATTGTCACATTTTATTAGAAACTGTAGAAGTAGCAGAAAAACGTTAGAAACATTTAGAAAATTTTAACAAGTGATGTCAGAGCATTAAGAGGAAAAATAGAGGAACGGACAGACAGGTCGGAAAAGGAGACAGATAGCAAGAATTCCATGTTAACACAAACTTACAAACTTTCAGATGACTTCAAAATGAGTACATATGTGTGTATATGTTCAACTAATAAAACTTTATGTTTGTAAACTGAAAATGAAATGGAGAAACAAATTTAGAAACCAACGAAAAATTGCTTTTTTTTTGTTCTGTTTTTGCAAAAATATTCAGAAAAAAATGAAAAATTATAAGAATGCAATACAATACGTGAGTTCTGGTAATGAATGCAGCCAACCAACCGATTCGATTGGAATTTTTGGTATTTTAAATGACTTTTGTCTAACAAAATGTTGCAATAGACAGTTATTAATCCTTGCTGGATCGTGCATGACAAAATAGTCAAATGGAATTTTTTAAATGGGAAGAAAATGAATTTTAAGGAATAAGTCGTATTAGGAGAATTATTCATTGTTTTAGGTTATGCAAAGGAAATTTTACTATTTTTAGGAATTTTTTCGAAAATTGACTATTTATAGGAAATTTTTCGAAAATTGACTAATTATAGGAAATTTTTCGAAAATTGACTATTTATAGGAAATTTTTCAAAAATTGACTATTTATAGGAAATTTTTCGAAAATTGACTATTTTTATAGGATTTTTTTTTCGAAAATTGACTATTTTTATAGGATTTTTTTTTCGAAAATTGACTATTTTTATAGGATTTTTTTTTCGAAAATTGACTATTTTTATAGGAAATTTTTCGAAAATTGATTATTTATAGGAAATTTTTCGAAAATTGATTATTTATAGGAAATTTTTCGAAAATTGACTATTTATAGGAAAATTTTCGAAAATTGACTATTTATAGGAAATTTTTTGAAAATTGACTATTTTTATAGGAAATTTTTCCAAAATTTACTATTTTTATAGGAAATTTTTCGAAAATTTACTATTTTTTTTAGGAAATTTTTCGAAAATTTACTATTTTTGTAGGAACATTTTCGAAAATTTGCTATTTTCACTGGAATTTTTTCGAAAATTTACTATTTTTATAGAAAATTTTTCGAAAATTTAGTATTTTTATAGGAAATTTTTCGAAAATTTACTATTTTTATGGGAAATTTTTCGAAAATTTTCTATTTGTATAGGAATTTTTTCGAAAATTGACTATTTATAGGAAATTTTTTGAAAAATTTTTTTTTATAGGAAATTTTTCGAAAATTGACTATTTATAGGAATTTTTTTGAAAATTGACTATTTATAGGAAATTTTTCGAAAATTGTTTTTTATGGAAAATTTTCCGAAAATTGACATTTTGTAGAAAATTTTTCGAAAATTGACATTTTATAGGAAATTTTTCGTAGAAAATTTACTAAAGAAATTTTAATATGAAAAATGTTTTATTAAAAATGTTTTTAAAGCAAACTTTTTGTATTAAAATATTTTCTAGAAACAATTAAGGCATACTTTGAGGCTTTTGTATTAACAATATTTAGTGCATACTTTAAGGAGTTTTATATTAAATTTAGTATAAAATCTTTTAAAAGACCACAAAAATACTTTTTAAAACGATTTCTTTTCAAATAAAAAGAAATTTATTCAAATCAAAGAAGAAATAACTAAACATTTTAATTTAAATCTTATTCTACTCAAACTCACTTTAAATTGTCTAAGAAAAGTCCTTTACAAATTTCCTTTATGCGAATCCTTAATTAAACAAAAAAGGCTTTTAATTAGCAGATAAAATGCGGTTATTTTTTTTTAAACTTTCTTTATAAAGTTATTTTGTGAAAAAAATATGAAAAGCCAATTATTTTAATATTTATTGATAATTAGTTTTAATTAATGTTTAAAATGTTTTTAATATTTATTCAATTGAATAAACTTTATTGTTATTTGCTACTGAATATTATCTAATTGATTGCCATTAATTAAAAATAGAAACTTGTTATTAATTAATTATTAAATTAAAATTCTTTTGTTATATTTTTAGAATTTTGTTAAATTTAGAAATTGCTTTTAATCTCAAATTTCTTCAAGCAGAAATTTTTACTCGTATGTTTTTGTAATGTGGCCTCAAAATTTATTTACATTTAAACCAACAAACTAAACTAATGTATTAAATATTAAATTAATGGACAAAAGTTTTGGGGAGTTTCTGTCTCCGGTGAAGTAGAAAATGGGAAGGATTTAGGGACTACATATTTAGTTTGTGCTGGAGCTTAATAATATATTAAGATTTATGGTCAAACAATATATTTAATATTCTAAAGCATTACAAAGGAGCATTTTGTTTTAGCCATGAAAATATCAAATTAGGTTTTTATTTTAAATTTGCTTAAATTTTCTAAGGAATAGATTTTATACCAAACAAAATTTATACAAGAAATTTTTCTATAGAAAATTTTTTGTTAAACAAAAATTTTTCTATAGAAAATTTTTTGTTAAACAAAAATTTTTCTATAGAAAATTTTTTGTTAAACAAAAATTTTTCTATAGAAAATTTTTTGTTAAACAAAAATTTTTCTATAGAAAATTTTTTGTTAAACAAAAATTTTTCTATAGAAAATTTTTTGTTAAACAAAAATTTTTCTATAGAAAATTTTTTGTTAAACAAAAATTTTTCTATAGAAAATTTTTTGTTAAACAAACATTTTTCTATAGAAAATTTTTTGTTAAACAAAAATATTTCTATAGGAAATTTTTTGTTAAACAAAAATTTTTCTATAGAAAATTTTTTGTTAAACAAAAATTTTTCTATAGAAAATTTTTTGTTAAACAAAAATTTTTCTATAGAAAATTTTTTGTTAAACAAAAATTTTTCTATAGAAAATTTTTTGTTAAACAAAAATTTTTCTATAGAAAATTTTTTGTTAAACAAAAATTTTTCTATTGAAAATTTTTTGTTAAACAAAAATTTTTCTATAGAAAATTTTTTGTTAAACAAACATTTTTCTATAGAAAATTTTTTGTTAAACAAACATTTTTCTATAGAAAATTTTTTGTTAAACAAAAATTTTTCTATAGAAAATTTTTTGTTAAACAAAAATGTTTCTATAGAAAATTTTTTGTTTAACAAAAATTTTTCTATAGAAAATTTTTTGTTAAACAAAAATTTTTCTATAGAAAATTTTTTGTTAAACAAAAATTTTTCTATAGAAAATTTTTTGTTAAACAAAAATTTTTCTATAGAAAATTTTTTGTTAAACAAAAATTTTTCTATAGAAAATTTTTTGTTAAACAAAAATATTTCTATAGAAAATTTTTTGTTAAACAAAAATTTTTCTATAGAAAATTTTTTGTTAAACAAAAATTTTTCTATAGAAAATTTTTTGTTAAACAAAAATTTTTCTATAGAAAATTTTTTGTTAAACAAAAATTTTTCTATAGAAAATTTTTTGTTAAACAAAAATTTTTCTATAGAAAATTTTTTGTTAAACAAAAATTTTTCTATAGAAAATTTTTTGTTAAACAAAAATTTTTCTATAGAAAATTTTTTGTTAAACAAAAATTTTTCTATAGAAAATTTTTTGTTAAACAAAAATTTTTCTATAGAAAATTTTTTGTTAAACAAAAATTTTTCTATAGAAAATTTTTTGTTAAACAAAAATTTTTCTATAGAAAATTTTTTGTTAAACAAAAATTTTTCTATAGAAAATTTTTTGTTAAACAAAAATTTTTCTATAGAAAATTTTTTGTTAAACAAAAATTTTTCTATAGAAAATTTTTTGTTAAACAAAAATTTTTCTATAGAAAATTTTTTGTTAAACAAAAATTTTTCTATAGAAAATTTTTTGTTAAACAAAAATTTTTCTATAGAAAATTTTTTGTTAAACAAAAATTTTTCTATAGAAAATTTTTTGTTAAACAAAAATTTTTCTATAGAAAATTTTTTGTTAAACAAAAATTTTTCTATAGAAAATTTTTTGTTAAACAAAAATTTTTCTATAGAAAATTTTTTGTTAAACAAAAATTTTTCTATAGAAAATTTTTTGTTAAACAAAAATTTTTCTATAGAAAATTTTTTGTTAAACAAACATTTTTCTATAGAAAATTTTTTGTTAAACAAAAATATTTCTATAGGAAATTTTTTGTTAAACAAAAATTTTTCTATAGAAAATTTTTTGTTAAACAAAAATTTTTCTATAGAAAATTTTTTGTTAAACAAAAATTTTTCTATAGAAAATTTTTTGTTAAACAAAAATTTTTCTATAGAAAATTTTTTGTTAAACAAAAATTTTTCTATTGAAAATTTTTTGTTAAACAAAAATTTTTCTATAGAAAATTTTTTGTTAAACAAACATTTTTCTATAGAAAATTTTTTGTTAAACAAAAATTTTTCTATAGAAAATTTTTTGTTAAACAAAAATTTTTCTATAGAAAATTTTTTGTTAAACAAAAATGTTTCTATAGAAAATTTTTTGTTTAACAAAAATTTTTCTATAGAAAATTTTTTGTTAAACAAAAATTTTTCTATAGAAAATTTTTTGTTAAACAAAAATTTTTCTATAGAAAATTTTTTGTTAAACAAAAATTTTTCTATAGAAAATTTTTTGTTAAACAAAAATATTTCTATAGAAAATTTTTTGTTAAACAAAAATTTTTCTATAGAAAATTTTTTGTTAAACAAAAATTTTTCTATAGAAAATTTTTTGTTAAACAAAAATTTTTCTATAGAAAATTTTTTGTTAAACAAAAATTTTTCTATAGAAAATTTTTTGTTAAACAAAAATTTTTCTATAGAAAATTTTTTGTTAAACAAAAATTTTTCTATAGAAAATTTTTTGTTAAACAAAAATTTTTCTATAGAAAATTTTTTGTTAAACAAAAATTTTTCTATAGAAAATTTTTTGTTAAACAAAAATTTTTCTATAGAAAATTTTTTGTTAAACAAAAATTTTTCTATAGAAAATTTTTTGTTTAACAAAAAATTTTTCTATAGAAAATTTTTTGTTAAACAAAAATTTTTCTATAGAAAATTTTTTGTTAAACAAAAATTTTTCTATAGAAAATTTTTTGTTAAACAAAAATTTTTCTATAGAAAATTTTTTGTTAAACAAAAATTTTTCTATAGAAAATTTTTTGTTAAACAAAAATTTTTCTACAGAAAATTTTTTGTTAAACAAAAATTTTTCTACAGAAAATTTTTTGTTAAACAAAAATTTTTCTATAGAAAATTTTTTGTTAAACAAAAATTTTTCTATAGAAAATTTTTTGTTAAACAAAAATTTTTCTATAGAAAATTTTTTGTTAAACAAAAATTTTTCTATAGAAAATTTTTTGTTAAACAAAAATTTTTCTATAGAAAATTTTTTGTTAAACAAAAATTTTTCTATAGAAAATTTTTTGTTAAACAAAAATTTTTCTATAGAAAATTTTTTGTTAAACAAAAATTTTTCTATAGAAAATTTTTTGTTAAACAAAAATTTTTCTATAGAAAATTTTTTGTTAAACAAAAATTTTTCTATAGAAAATTTTTTGTTAAACAAAAATTTTTCTATAGAAAATTTTTTGTTAAACAAAAATTTTTCTATAGAAAATTTTTTGTTAAACAAAAATTTTTCTATAGAAAATTTTTTGTTAAACAAAAATTTTTCTATAGAAAATTTTTTGTTAAACAAAAATTTTTCTATAGAAAATTTTTTGTTAAACAAAAATTTTTCTATAGAAAATTTTTTGTTAAACAAAAATTTTTCTATAGAAAATTTTTTGTTAAACAAAAATTTTTCTATAGAAAATTTTTTGTTAAACAAAAATTTTTCTATAGAAAATTTTTTGTTAAACAAAAATTTTTCTATAGAAAATTTTTTGTTAAACAAAAATTTTTCTATAGAAAATTTTTTGTTAAACAAAAATTTTTCTATAGAAAATTTTTTGTTAAACAAAAATTTTTCTATAGAAAATTTTTTGTTAAACAAAAATTTTTCTATAGAAAATTTTTTGTTAAACAAAAATTTTTCTATAGAAAATTTTTTGTTAAACAAAAATTTTTCTATAGAAAATTTTTTGTTAAACAAAAATTTTTCTATAGAAAATTTTTTGTTAAACAAAAATTTTTCTATAGAAAATTTTTTGTTAAACAAAAATTTTTCTATAGAAAATTTTTTGTTAAACAAAAATTTTTCTATAGAAAATTTTTTGTTAAACAAAAATTTTTCTATAGAAAATTTTTTGTTAAACAAAAATTTTTCTATAGAAAATTTTTTGTTAAACAAAAATTTTTCTATAGAAAATTTTTTGTTAAACAAAAATTTTTCTATAGAAAATTTTTTGTTAAACAAAAATTTTTCTATAGAAAATTTTTTGTTAAACAAAAATTTTTCTATAGAAAATTTTTTGTTAAACAAAAATTTTTCTATAGAAAATTTTTTGTTAAACAAAAATTTTTCTATAGAAAATTTTTTGTTAAACAAAAATTTTTCTATAGAAAATTTTTTGTTAAACAAAAATTTTTCTATAGATAATTTTTTGTTAAACAAAAATTTTTCTATAGAAAATTTTTTGTTAAACAAAAATTTTTCTATAGAAAATTTTTTGTTAAACAAAAATTTTTCTATAGAAAATTTTTTGTTAAACAAAAATTTTTCTATAGAAAATTTTTAGTTAAACACAAATTTTTCTATAGAAAATTTTTTGTTAAACAAAAATTTTTCTATAGAATTTTTTTTTTCAATTTTCATTACAACTAAATTTTCTTTTTGAATTTTAAAATGAGAGTTGCCTAAAAGTAGACTCTTGTTGACTATTATTTTCTACTTATTTATAATTCTCATTTTAAATCCCAGTAGCACAAATATTGTTTTTGTCTGAGCTTTAAAAATGTTTTTAGTACTACAGCGCTTTTTTATTATTACAATTTCAATGATAATAATTACAAGACTTAAGATTCTCTGTCTCCTTCCCACATCTTCTGCCATACCCTCTTCTTCCTTTCATTTCTTTATTATATTCAATTTGTGGTTTTATGCGTTAAGGAAACCAATTACACCAGCAAACTATACGAAATTGTGTAGTATACATTGAGGCTAAATACAAAATGAACATAAAGTAAAGACTATTTTTAGGTGTTAAATTTAAATAAAATTGTTTTGTCTTTGTTTGGCGTTATCGCATCTCTGTAATCTTTCGGAATGATGAGAAATAAAAAAGAATAAAATAAACCACAAACAAAAAAAACAAAAGACAAATAACAAGGACCAAAGTATAAACTAGAGATAGAGAGAGATAAAAAATAAAATTTCATTTTACATAGAAAATTACTGGCTATTGTCTTATAAAAAACTATTAAGAATATGATTATAAATTGCAGATTATTATTATTATTATTATTATTTAGGTTTTTAGTGAAAAGAATTTTTTGGACAAAAAATTTAATAATTAAGAAACAAAAATTTAAAGCAATTTTTGTCGTATAATTTAAAGCATACTTTAAGGCTTATATAAAAAATTTGCTATAGAAACATTTTTTTTAACGAAAATTTGTCTTTAAACCGGTTTCCAATATTCTTAGTCATATTGTTTTTTTTCCAATTAGATATGAGTTGCTTTCAAACTCATACAATTTAATCCAACAAATGAATGAACTGAATGGATGTGAGTACAAGCGAGTGTGAGTGAAGTGGATTGGATGACTGAAAGAAAGAATGAATGAATAAATGATTCTTATGTTGAATACTCATTAAATCTCACTTTACTGAATACTTTTAAAATACAATATTTTTTTCTTATATTTTTTTATTATATTGTAGGTGTAAACGAATGGAAGATACTAAAAGTATTTGTATGTTTATGACTTAAATACATTCTTGTGAAAAGAAAAGAATTAATCCTAAGCTTTCTCCAAAGACAATGTATGTTTCTGGGATTTTTCTTTTATTCGTTTTTCTTTTTTTTGCCCCTTTTCATAAAATTTGTAATCACAAACCTAAAGAAAGTAGAGGCATTTCACTTATTAAAAATTCCATAGCAACTAAAAGAGAAGATGCCGAGAATTAAATGGAATTAAATGTTTTTTGAAATTGCTTAAAAATTACACTAAATTTACATACGTTTTCATTTAAATTTAGATGAGTTTCAAGTTAAAAGATATTAAAGTTTTTGCAGTTCTATAAATTTTTGAAAAATTCCTTTGAAAATAAGAAATTTTTGAAAAATTTCCTACTAAAATAGTAAATTTTTGAAAAATTTCCTATAAAAATAGGAATTTTTTGAAAAATTTCCAATAAAAATAGAAAATTTTTGAAAATTTTCCAATAAATATAGGAAATTTTTGAAAAATTTCCAATAAAAATAAAAATTTTTTGAATAATTTCCAATAAAAATAAGAAATTTTTGAAAAATTTCCAATAAAAATAAGAAATTTTTGAAAAATTTCCAATAAAAATAAGAAATTTTTGAAAAATTTCCTATAAAAATAGGAAATTTTTGAAAAATTTCCTATAAAAATATAAAATTTTTGAAAAATTTCCTTTAAAAAAAATATAAAATTTTTGAAAAATTTCCTTTAAAAAAAATAGGAAATTTTTAAAAAATTTCCTTTAAAAAAATAGGAAATTTTTGAAAAATTTCCTATTAAAAAATAGGAAATTTTTGAAGAATTTCCTATTAAAAAATAGGAAATGTTTGAAAATTTCTTACTTAAAAATAGGAAATTTTTGAAAAATTTCCTATTAAAAAATAGGAAAATTTTTGAAAAATTTCCTACAAAAATAGGAAAATTTTTGAAAAATTTCCCATAAAAATAGGAAATTTTTTGAAAAATTTCCTATAAAAATAGGAAATTTTTGAAAAATTTCCTATAAAAATAGGAAATTTTTGAAAAATTTCCTATAAAAATAGGAAATTTTTTAAAAATTTCCTATAAAAATAGGAAATTTTTTAAAAATTTCCTATAAAAATAGGAAATTTTTGAAAAATTTCCTATAAAAATAGGAAATTTTTGAAAAATTTCCTATAAAAATAGGAAATTTTTGAAAAATTTCCTATAAAAATAGGAAATTTTTGAAAAATTTCCTATAAAAATAGGAAATTTTTGAAAAATTTCCTATAAAAATAGGAAATTTTTGAAAAATTTCCTATAAAAATAGGAAATTTTTGAAAAATTTCCTATAAAAATAGGAAATTTTTGAAAAATTTCCTATAAAAATAGGAAATTTTTGAAAAATTTCCTATAAAAATAGGAAATTTTTGAAAAATTTCCTATAAAAATAGGAAATTTTTGAAAAATTTCCTATAAAAATAGGAAATTTTTGAAAAATTTCCTATAAAAATAGGAAATTTTTGAAACATTTCCTATAAAAATAGGAAATTTTTGAAAAATTTACTATAAAAATATAAAATTTTTGAAAAATTTCCTTTAAAAAAAATAGGAAATTTTTAAAAAATTTCCTTTAAAAAAATAGGAAATTTTTGAAAAATTTCCTATTAAAAAATAGGAAAATTTTGAAGAATTTCCTATTAAAAAATAGGAAATGTTTGAAAATTTCTTACTAAAAAATAGGAAATTTTTGAAAAATTTCCTATTAAAAAATAGGAAAATTTTTGAAAAATTTCCTACAAAAATAGGAAAATTTTTGAAAAATTTTCCATAAAAATAGCAAATTTTTTGAAAAATTTCCTATAAAAATAGGAAATTTTTGAAAAATTTCCTATAAAAACAGGAAATTTTTGAAAAATTTCCTATAAAAATAGGAAATTTTTGAAAAATTTCCTATAAAAATAGGAAATTTTTGAAAAATTTCCTATAAAAATAGGAAATTTTTGAAAAATTTCCTATAAAAATAGGAAATTTTTGAAAAATTTCCTATAAAAATAGGAAATTTTTGAAAAATTTCCTATAAAAATAGGAAATTTTTGAAAAATTTCCTATAAAAATAGGAAATTTTTGAAAAATTTCCTATAAAATTAGGAAATTTTTGAAAAATTTCCTATAAAAATAGGAAATTTTTGAAAAATTTCCTATAAAAATAGGAAATTTTTGAAAAATTTCCTATAAAAATAGGAAATTTTTGAAAAATTTCCTATAAAAATAGGAAATTTTTGAAAAATTTCCTATAAAAATAGGAAATTTTTGAAAAATTTCCTATAAAAATAGGAAATTTTTGAAAAATTTCCTATAAAAATAGGAAATTTTTGAAAAATTTCCTATAAAAAAAGGAAATTTTTGAAAAATTTCCTATAAAAATAGGAAATTTTTGAAAAATTTCCTATAAAAAATAGGAAATTTTTGAAAAATTTCCTATAAAAATAGGAAATTTTTGAAAAATTTCCTATAAAAATAGGAAATTTTTGAAAAATTTCCTATAAAAATAGGAAATTTTTGAAAAATTTCCTATAAAAATAGGAAATTTTTGAAAAATTTCCTATAAAAATAGGAAATTTTTGAAAAATTTCCTATAAAAATAGGAAATTTTTGAAAAATTTCCTATAAAAATAGGAAATTTTTGAAAAATTTCCTATAAAAATAGGAAATTTTTGAAAAATTTCCTATAAAAATAGGAAATTTTTGAAAAATTTCCTATAAAAATAGGAAATTTTTGAAAAATTTCCTATAAAAATAGGAAATTTTTGAAAAATTTCCTATAAAAATAGGAAATTTTTGAAAAATTTCCTATAAAAATAGGAAATTTTTGAAAAATTTCCTATAAAAATAGGAAATTTTTGAAAAATTTCCTATAAAAATAGGAAATTTTTGAAAAATTTCCTATAAAAATAGGAAATTTTTGAAAAATTTCCTATAAAAATAGGAAATTTTTGAAAAATTTCCTATAAAAATAGGAAATTTTTGAAAATTTTCCTATAAAAATAGGAAATTTTTGAAAAATTTCCTATAAAAATAGGAAATTTTTGAAAAATTTCCTATAAAAATAGGAAATTTTTGAAAAATTTCCTATAAAAATAGGAAATTTTTGAAAAATTTCCTATAAAAATAGGAAATTTTTGAAAAATTTCCTATAAAAATAGGAAATTTTTGAAAAATTTCCTATAAAAATAGGAAATTTTTGAAAAATTTCCTATAAAAATAGGAAATTTTTGAAAAATTTCCTATAAAAATAGGAAATTTTTGAAAAATTTCCTATAAAAATAGGAAATTTTTGAAAAATTTCCTATAAAAATAGGAAATTTTTGAAAAATTTCCTATAAAAATAGGAAATTTTTGAAAAATTTCCTATAAAAATAGGAAATTTTTGAAAAATTTCCTATAAAAATAGGAAATTTTTGAAAAATTTCCTATAAAAATAGGAAATTTTTGAAAAATTTCCTATAACAATAGGAAATTTTTGAAAAATTTCCTATAAAAATAGGAAATTTTTGAAAAATTTCCTATAAAAATAGGAAATTTTTGAAAAATTTCCTATAAAAAATAGGAAATTTTTGAAAAATTTCCTATAAAAATAGGAAATTTTTGAAAAATTTCCTATAAAAATAGGAAATTTTTGAAAAATTTCCTATAAAAATAGGAAATTTTTGAAAAATTTCCTATAAAAATAGGAAATTTTTGAAAAATTTCCTATAAAAATAGGAAATTTTTGAAAAATTTCCTATAAAAATAGGAAATTTTTGAAAAATTTCCTATAAAAATAGGAAATTTTTGAAAAATTTCCTATAAAAATAGGAAATTTTTGAAAAATTTCCTATAAAAATAGGAAATTTTTGAAAAATTTCCTATAAAAATAGGAAATTTTTGAAAAATTTCCTATAAAAATAGGAAATTTTTGAAAAATTTCCTATAAAAATAGGAAATTTTTGAAAAATTTCCTATAAAAATAGGAAATTTTTGAAAAATTTCCTATAAAAATAGGAAATTTTTGAAAAATTTCCTATAAAAATAGGAAATTTTTGAAAAATTTCCTATAAAAATAGGAAATTTTTGAAAAATTTCCTATAAAAATAGGAAATTTTTGAAAAATTTCCTATAAAAATAGGAAATTTTTGAAAAATTTCCTATAAAAATAGGAAATTTTTGAAAAATTTCCTATAAAAATAGGAAATTTTTGAAAAATTTCCTATAAAAATAGGAAATTTTTGAAAAATTTCCTATAAAAATAGGAAATTTTTGAAAAATTTCCTATAAAAATAGGAAATTTTTGAAAAATTTCCTATAAAAATAGGAAATTTTTGAAAAATTTCCTATAAAAATAGGAAATTTTTGAAAAATTTCCTATAAAAATAGGAAATTTTTGAAAAATTTCCTATAAAAATAGGAAATTTTTGAAAAATTTCCTATAAAAATAGGAAATTTTTGAAAAATTTCCTATAAAAATAGGAAATTTTTGAAAAATTTCCTATAAAAATAGGAAATTTTTGAAAAATTTCCTATAAAAATAGGAAATTTTTGAAAAATTTCCTATAAAAATAGGAAATTTTTGAAAAATTTCCTATAAAAATAGGAAATTTTTGAAAAATTTCCTATAAAAATAGGAAATTTTTGAAAAATTTCCTATAAAAATAGGAAATTTTTGAAAAATTTCCTATAAAAATAGGAAATTTTTGAAAAATTTCCTATAAAAATAGGAAATTTTTGAAAAATTTCCTATAAAAATAGGAAATTTTTGAAAAATTTCCTATAAAAATAGGAAATTTTTGAAAAATTTCCTATAAAAATAGGAAATTTTTGAAAAATTTCCTATAAAAATAGGAAATTTTTGAAAAATTTCCTATAAAAATAGGAAATTTTTGAAAAATTTCCTATAAAAATAGGAAATTTTTGAAAAATTTCCTATAAAAATAGGAAATTTTTGAAAAATTTCCTATAAAAATAGGAAATTTTTGAAAAATTTCCTATAAAAATAGGAAATTTTTGAAAAATTTCCTATAAAAATAGGAAATTTTTGAAAAATTTCCTATAAAAATAGGAAATTTTTGAAAAATTTCCTATAAAAATAGGAAATTTTTGAAAAATTTCCTATAAAAATAGGAAATTTTTGAAAAATTTCCTATAAAAATAGGAAATTTTTGAAAAATTTCCTATAAAAATAGGAAATTTTTGAAAAATTTCCTATAAAAATAGGAAATTTTTGAAAAATTTCCTATAAAAATAGGAAATTTTTGAAAAATTTCCTATAAAAATAGGAAATTTTTGAAAAATTTCCTATAAAAATAGGAAATTTTTGAAAAATTTCCTATAAAAATAGGAAATTTTTGAAAAATTTCCTATAAAAATAGGAAATTTTTGAAAAATTTCCTATAAAAATAGGAAATTTTTGAAAAATTTCCTATAAAAATAGGAAATTTTTGAAAAATTTCCTATAAAAATAGGAAATTTTTGAAAAATTTCCTATAAAAATAGGAAATTTTTGAAAAATTTCCTATAAAAATAGGAAATTTTTGAAAAATTTCCTATAAAAATAGGAAATTTTTGAAAAATTTCCTATAAAAATAGGAAATTTTTGAAAAATTTCCTATAAAAATAGGAAATTTTTGAAAAATTTCCTATAAAAATAGGAAATTTTTGAAAAATTTCCTATAAAAATAGGAAATTTTTGAAAAATTTCCTATAAAAATAGGAAATTTTTGAAAAATTTCCTATAAAAATAGGAAATTTTTGAAAAATTTCCTATAAAAATAGGAAATTTTTGAAAAATTTCCTATAAAAATAGGAAATTTTTGAAAAATTTCCTATAAAAATAGGAAATTTTTGAAAAATTTAATATAAAAATAGGAAATTTTTGAAAAATTTCCTATAAAAATAGGAAATTTTTGAAAAATTTCCTATAAAAATAGGAAATTTTTGAAAAATTTCCTATAAAAATAGGAAATTTTTGAAAAATTTCCTATAAAAATAGGAAATTTTTGAAAAATTTCCTATAAAAATAGGAAATTTTTGAAAAATTTCCTATAAAAATAGGAAATTTTTGAAAAATTTCCTATAAAAATAGGAAATTTTTGAAAAATTTCCTATAAAAATAGGAAATTTTTGAAAAATTTCCTATAAAAATAGGAAATTTTTGAAAAATTTCCTATAAAAATAGGTAATTTTTGAAAAATTTCCTATAAAAATAGGAAATTTTTGAAAATTTTCCTATAAAAATAGGAAATTTTTGAAAAATTTCCTATAAAAATAGGAAATTTTTGAAAAATTTTATGTAAAGATAAGAAATTTTTGAAAAATTTCATATAAAAATATAAAATTTGTATCAAATTTCCTATAAACATCAAAATCTTAAACTAATGGCTCTTTTGTAGGTCTTCTCTGTTTTCTACGTAATTCAGTAGATCAAAAATTTAAATATTTATTTATCATAATTTTAAAAACTTGTTGACTTCAATTAATAGGAAGAACTTGTTATATTATTTATTTAAACAATAAACAATACCATAAACAATAAATTAATTATGTATGTCTATAAAACGTGCCTTAAAAGCAAAGTTTGAAAAAATCCCCCTCTTATTAATATCTTGGGAACTACTCAACTATAGCCAATAAAAAAATGCTCTGACAACCAAAAATAAACTGATCTCAAATGATTGTTTATTTTTGAGTTAAAAGAGAATTTCTTCTAGATCTTTTTAGCTATAAAAGCTACTGAATATTTAAAAATCTTTATCAGTTATAGGGCTACTGCTTTATTGAACACCTAAGACCATGAATTTTTTCAAAAGTTTAATTGTTATTGCTTTGGCTTTATTTGCCTTAATGGGAACTTCGTTTGTAAGTGCTCAACCCAATGGACCAGGTGGTTCGAAAATTAAACCTCTTATTCAACCCTTGGAGAGTTATCCTGGTTCACAACCGGTTAAAACACCACCTAAAGTTGTTAAACCTTTAGTTCAGCCTTTGGAGAGTTACGAGGGATCTCAACCAGTGAAACATCATACACATCATCATCATTAAGTTAAATAGTTTTAAAATAAAAATAAAGATTTAATTCAAAAAATATAAATTTAGTAGATTTCTTTCTTGTTAAAAATTTTTTGTTCAAATTTTTTGTGATAGAAAAATTTTACGAAAGAAAATTTTTTGTATTAAAAAATTTTTTAAAAAAGGGTTTTTCAAAAATTTTGGCTCGTCAAACATTTTAATAAAAGGTTTTGCTGTAGTGTATTACACTAAGATACCAATTTATTACAATTATTTATTATTGTAATAAATAGTTTTTTGATAAAACCAAAAAATTTTTTTTTGATCTCGAAAATTTTCTTTAGAATTTTTTTCATCCCATAAAATTTTTTCACCACAATTCTATAGAGGAGATGTTTTTAACAATAAATTTTCTATAAGAACAAATTAGTATTCATTTTCTATAGCATTTTCTATAGAAAAGTTTTGTTTATCGTTGATAAATAGCCAGCCACAATGAAGTTCGCATACTTCGTTTTGGCTGACTAAAGAAAGATGAATACTCTGTCAATCAAGTGCAATACACTTAGGACAAACTTTTTAAATCACTAATTAGCTTTTAATAGACTTCGAAAAAATCTTTATTTAATTGAATAATATTCAAGATAAAGCCGGAAGCAGCTAATGATTTTTAAATTATCATTATAATCCAATTAAAATTTAAATTACCAAACTCGGGATATAAATATCCAGCCATAAATTTTTTATTAATTTCTATAATTCAATTTGAAACGATGATTTGGATTAAAAAAATATTCTAATGTGGCTGCAAAACATGTTCTATTGAATTCAACAATTTCGGAATGATACCTTACTCTTTATGTAACTCCTACTTACTGGAAAATAATACCAGAATCTTAAGAATTTCAAGTCTTAAGTCTTTAAGTTGATGAAGAAGACAATTCGTTCGTTGACGTTTAAGATGATTAAAACGATGTCATTTGGCTTGCCTTCGATGCTTTTGTTCTTAAAGATGATGACGAAGATGATGATGATGTTGACAATGATGATGAAATACAATACAAATGTAAATAAACATCACTTAACTTTAATACCAAGGAGCATAAGGAGGAGCAGCAGGAGGAGGTAAAAAGGGTAGGGGTAGGAAAGGAATTTTCCCTCTAATGAACTCACACACATAACTACAATCTTACAAAAGCACGCATAATATATTTAGTATGAGTTTGTAAGCTGTTACCTAAAAGTATGCCGTGATTAATTTGAAAATAATTGTTATGTCAAGTTTACTGGTAGCTTCTTATATGCAAGAGTGCCCTAGTAAAATGAAAAAAATAATATAGAATCTGTAACGAAAAATTCTTAATGACACGTTTTTTTTTTAAAAAGAACAATTTTCTTAAGAAATTTTTTCCCAATACGAAAAATTTTCTAAAGAAGTTTTTTCCTAATACGAAAATTTTTTTTTAAGAATTTTTTCCTAATACGTAATAATTTTCTATAGAAATTTTTTCTTAACATGAAACATTTTCTATAGAAATTTTTTCTTAATACGAAACATTTTCTATAGAAATTTTTACCTAATATGAAAAATTTTCTATAGAAATTTTTTCATAATACGAAAAATTTTATAAAGAAATTTTTTCGTAATACTAAAAATTTTCTAAAAAAAATTTTTCCTAATACGAAAAATTTTCTAAAGAATTTTTTTCCTTAAACGAAAAATTTTCTAAAGAAATTTTTTCCTAATACGAAAAATTTTCTAACGAAATTTTTTCCTAATAAGAAAATTTTTCTAAAGAAATTTTTTTCTAATACGAAAATTTTTTTAAAGAAATTTTTTCCTAATACGAAAAATTTTCTAAAGACATTTTTTCCTACTACGAAAAATTGTCCAAAAAACCTTTTTACAGAAATTTTTTCCAAATACTAAAAATTTTCTAAAGAAATTTTTTGCTAATACGAAATATTTTCTATAGAAATTTTTTTCTAATACGAAAAATTTTCTATAGAAATTTTTTCTTAATACAAACAGTTTTCTAAAGAATTTTTTTCCTATACGAAAAAAAATTTAAAAGAAATTTTTTATTAATACGAAAAATTTTTTAAAGAAATTTTTTTCAAAAGAAATTTTTTTTCTAAAACAAAAAAATTTCTAATGAAAAATTTTCTAATAAATTTTTTTCCAAAACGAAAAATTTTCTAAAGAAAGTTTTTCCTAATACGAAAAATTTTCTATAGAAATTTTTTCCTAATACGAAAAATTTTCTAAAGAATTTTTTCCTAATACGAAATATTGTCTATAGAATTTTTTTCCTAATACGAAAAATTTTTTATAGAAATTTTTTTCAAATATGAAAAATTTTCAATAGAAATTTTTTCCTTATACGAAAAATTTTCTAAAGAAGTTTATTCCTAACACAAACAATTTTCATAAGAAATTTTTTCCTAATACGAAAAATTTTCTAAAGAAATTTTTTCCCAATACGAAAATTTTTCTGTAGAATTTTTTTCATAATACGAAAAATTTTCTATAGAAATTTTTTCCTTATACGAAAAATTTTCTACAGAAATTTTTTTTTAATACCAAAAATTTTCTATAAAAATTTGTTCCTAATACAAAAAATTTTCTATAAATTTTTTTTTTGTAATACGAAAAATTTTCTATCGAAATTTATTCCTAATAGGAAAAATTTTCTGAAGAATTTTTTTCTAATACGAAAAATTTTCTAAAGAAATTTTCTATAGAAATTTTTTTCTAATACAAAAAAATTTTTCTAATACTAAAACTTTTCTATAGAAATTTCGTTCTAAACGAAAATGTTCTAAATTTTTTTTTTTTTGTGAATTTTCTGACAATGGGACACCCTTACGCTTACATACCAATTGAAATGCCTTGGTATTCACTTTCCTGTAAACGCTTGTGTTTATGTGCATTTCTGCTTAAGTTAAAATACTTTTCATTTAGTTTAATGTCTCTTTTATTTTACTCAGTTTGAAAATTATTCTTTTGTAAATTACACATTTTTTTCTTTTCATTAAATTCTGTTTGTTTTTATTGTGAATGAGTTTTTTTTTCTTGTTTTCTATTACTTTCAGGAAATCAATTTTATTGTTTATCTTTATTGTTGCTCTAAAAGATATGCCATGAATTTTATTAATTGCTTAAGCCTTAAAATAGACAATGGTTTTTTAGGTTTATGTTTTTCCACGTTCTCTCTCCTCTCGAACTGTCGCACTCTTTCTCTCTCACGCACCCCTGTTGCTGTTTAGAAATGGTTTTCTGAGGGTTTTTTTTTTGTTAGAAAATCTTATGTTATCACAAGAGTAGAGTTATGGAAAGAAAATATTTGTTATTTGTGTGCATATAATTAATTATGTCGACCCAAAAAAAAAAAAAATTAAAAAATTAAAATTTCACATTAAATTCTAGCACATTTGTGTAACGAAATTAACCCATTTTGTACCAAGCATAAGAGAAACTTAAACTTTTTATGAATTTATAGTAACAGAAAATTTTCTCTAGAAAAAGTTTATTTTTTTAGGAAATTATAAAGAACAACACATTTTGTTAAAAGAAAAAATTTTCTATAGAAAAATTTTGTTAAAACAAAAAATTTTCTATAGAAAAATTTTGTTAAAACAAAAAATTTTCTATAGAAAAATTTTGTTAAAACAAAAAATTTTCAATAGAAAAATTTTGTTAAAACAAAAAATTTTCTATAGAAAAATCTTGTTAAAACAAGAAATTTTCTATAGAAAAATTTTGTTAAAACAAAAAATTTTCTATAGAAAAATTTTGTTAAAACAAAAAATTTTCTATAGAAAAATTTTGTTAAAACAAAAAATTTTCTATAGAAAAATTTTGTTAAAACAAAAAATTTTCTATAGAAAAATTTTGTTAAAACAAAAAATTTTCTATAGAAAAATTTTGTTAAAACAAAAAATTTTCTATAGAAAAATTTTGTTAAAACAAAAAATTTTCTATAGAAAAATTTTGTTAAAACAAAAAATTTTCTATAGAAAAATTTTGTTAAAACAAAAAATTTTCTATAGAAAAATTTTGTTAAAACAAAAAATTTTCTATAGAAAAATTTTGTTAAAACAAAAAATTTTCTATAGAAAAATTTTGTTAAAACAAAAAATTATCTATAGAAAAATTTTGTTAAAACAAAAAATTTTCTATAGAAAAATTTTGTTAAAACAAAAAATTTTCTATAGAAAAATTTTGTTAAAACAAAAAATTTTCTATAGAAAAATTTTGTTAAAACAAAAAATTTTCTATAGAAAAATTTTGTTAAAACAAAAAATTTTCTATAGAAAAATTTTGTTAAAACAAAAAATTTTCTATAGAAAAATTTTGTTAAAACAAAAAATTTTCTATAGAAAAATTTTGTTAAAACAAAAAATTTTCTATAGAAAAATTTTGTTAAAACAAAAAATTTTCTATAGAAAAATTTTGTTAAAACAAAAAATTTTCTATAGAAAAATTTTGTTAAAACAAAAAATTTTCTATAGAAAAATTTTGTTAAAACAAAAAATTTTCTATAGAAAAATTTTGTTAAAACAAAAAATTTTCTATAGAAAAATTTTGTTAAAACAAAAAATTTTCTATAGAAAAATTTTGTTAAAACAAAAAATTTTCTATAGAAAAATTTTGTTAAAACAAAAAATTTTCTATAGAAACATTTTCTTATAAAATCTTTTTTATAAAAAAAATTATTGATATTTTGATCTGTATTAAACAATTTACTTTCATGTTTTGCAACATTAACTTTAATCCGATAAGAAAAGATATTTGAAATTTCATTTTCATTTTTCTTAAGAAACATGCTTTCAAAGTATCCTTTTATTGCTTTCAAGAATGAGGAAAACTACATATTTACATATGTTTGTTTCCCTGGTTTGTTTGTAATATTTCCTTTTACGATATTAAATTTTCTAACATACGCATTTCCATTATACTCTTCCTTAACGTTTACGACATCAGCATTTCGTCGTTATTTCCAACTCTATCATATGTTTTTTCCCTTTAATTCAATGAAATACTCTTCCTTCTTGCTGCAGTTCAAATTCCAAAAGTATCATTTTCTTCTTTTCCACTTTCATCGCAGTCGTCATCGTCATCATCATCTTCATCTTATCTTGTGTATTTAAAGCTTTTGCTCGACTTTCCATCTCCGTTTTCTAAGAGTTTTCCTAGAAAGACTATGATATTCTTCATTCATTCGTTCTTGAGCTTTTGTTGTATTTTTTATTTCCTTTTGCTAAAATATTTGAGATTCACAGACAAATTGTGGTTTCTTAGTTCGCTTCCCAGAAATTGTTGTTTGGAGCAAAAATATCTTTTGGTTTTTTTTATAATTTTTCCTTTTTTTAGGAAAATATTTGTTAAATCATTTTCATGCTAAAGTTTTGCTTCTTCAAGATGAAGATGAGCAAAATGTGAATGTTTTTTAGGAGAAGTTTTAGTGGTTTTCCAGTAAATGTGGTCAGAATTATTATGGGAGGAATTGCTGAAGAAGTTGATTAAATGATAGATGAAGTGGTAATGGGAAAATCATTTTTATATCAGTAACCAAACAACAATTTTCGTATGAATTCTATTTTAATGGATTTCAAAAATGTTTTTTTTTTCGGTAATAAATAAAAAAAGGAAATCAATTTCGTTGAATGTGTCAAAAGATTAAATCAATTATAGTTCTGATAATGAAATAAAACGTTTTTTCAAGGTCTTTTACAGATAACATGAAAAGTTCATTACGCAGAATTTTTTAGTATCAAAAGTTCACTACAGAGAACTTTTCAATATTAAAAGTTCACCACAGAGAACTTTTCAATATGAAATGTTCACAACAGAAAACTTTTCAACATGAATAGTTCACCACAGAGAACTTTTTAATACGAAAAGTTCAAAACATAGAACTTTCAATATGAAAAGTTCACTATAGAGAACTTTTCGATATGAAAATTTCACTACCGACAATTTTTCAATATGGAAAGTTCACTACAGAGAACTTTTCAATATAAAAAGTTCACTACAGAGAATTTTGTGATATTCAAGGTTTGCTACATAAAACTTTTTAATATTAACACTTTTATACAGAGAAAGAACATTTTAATAAGAAATTTTTTGTGTTAGGAAAAAATTTCTATAGAAAATTTTTTGTATTAGGAAAAAATTTCTATAGAAAATATTTCGTTTTAGAAAAAAATTTCTATAGAAAATGTTTTGTATTAGGAAAAAATTTGTATAGAAAATTTTTCATATTAGAAAAAAATTTCTAAATTTCTATAGAAATTTTTCGTATAAAAATAAAATTTCTTTAGAAAATTTTTCGTATTAGGAAAAAATGTTTATAGAAAATTTTTTGTATTAGAAATAAATTTGTATAGAAAATTTTTCGTATTAGGAAAAAATTTCTATAGAAAATTTTTCTATTAAAAAAAAATTTCTTCCAAAATTTTTCGTATTAAGAAAAAATTTTTTCTTAAATTTTTCGTATTAAGAAGAAATTTCTTCGAAAATTTTTCGTATTAAGAAAAAATTTCTTTAGAAAACTTTTCGTATTAGGAAATAATTTCTATAGAAAATTTTTCGTATTAGAAAAAAATTTCTATAGAAAATTTTTCGTATTAGGAAAAAATTTCTATAGAAAATTTTTCGTATTAGGAAAAAAATTTCTATAGAAAATTTTTTGTATTAAAAAAAAATCGTTTTAGGAAAAAATTTCTATAGAAAATGTTTTGTATTACGAAAAAATTTGTATAGAAAATTTTTCGTATTAGGAAAAAATTTTTAAATTTCTATAGAAAAATTTTCGTATAAAGATAAAATTTCTATAGAAAATTTTTCGTATTAGAAAAAAATTTCTATAGAAAATTTTTCGTGTTAGGAAAAAATTTCTATAGAAAATTTTTCGTATTAGGAAAAAATTTCTATAGAAAATTTTTCGTATTAAGAAAAAATTTCTATAGAAAATTTTTCGTATTAAGAAAAAATTTCTATAGAAAATTTTTCGTATTAGGAAAAAATTTCTATAGAAAATTTTTCGTATTAAGAAAAAATTTCTATAGAAAATTTTTCGTTTTAGGAAAAAATTTCTATAGGACATTTTTTGTATATGGAAAAAATTTCTATAGAAAAATTTCCTATTAGGAAAAAATTTCTATAAAAAATTTTTCGTATTAGGAAAAAATTTCTATAAAAAATGTTTCGTATTAGGAAAAAATTTCTATAGAAATTTTTTGTATTAGGAAAAAATTTCTATAGAAATTTTTTGTATTAGGAAAAAATTTTTAAATTTCTATAGAAAATTTTTCGTATTAGGAAAAAATTTGTATAGAAAATTTTTCGTATTAGAAAAAATTTGTATAGAAAATTTTTCGTATTAGGAAAAAATTTCCATAGAAAATTTTTCGTACTAGAAAAAAAATTTCTATAGAAAATTTTTCGTATTAGGAAAAAATTTCTATAGAAAATTTTTCGTATTAGGAAAAAATTTCTATAGAAAATTTTTTGTATTAAGAAAAAATTTCTTTAGAAAATTTTTCGTATTAAGAAAAAATTTCTTTAGAAAATTTTTCGTATTAGGAAAAAATTTATTTACAAAATTTTTCGTATTAAGAAAAAATTTCTTTAGAAAATTTTTTGTATTAAGAAAAAATTTCTTTAGAAAATTTTTCGTATTAAGAAAAAATTTCTTTAGAAAATTTTTCGTATTAAGAAAAAATTTCTTTAGAAAATTTTTCGTATTAAGAAAAAATTTCTTTAGAAAATTTTTCGTATTAGGAAAAAATTTCTATAAAAATTTTTTGTATTAGAAAGGAATTTCTTTAGAAATTTTTTATGAAAATTTTTTGTATAAGTAAAATGTAACAATTGTTTAAAATTTATCCAGCAGACAAAATATGTGTCTCCTTTCTTCTTGGTATAACGAAAAGAATAAAAGCATCTGTTATTTGCAGAATTCCTAATAGTTTCTTTTACTTAAGCTGTTGAAAATCTTTTTTTTCATCTTTTTCTATTTTTATTCTCTACTTAAACATTTTTATTTTTTCTAAATATAAGTGACATTTATTTAATATGTTAAAAATTTCCAAGAATTAATTGTGTTTTACTCGCAACTGTTGCACTCACTCACAATTTCAAAGAAAAACTTAATAACTCGTGTAACATTTGTTACAGAATACACCCAGAACATAATTCGATTAAATCTTTCGAAGAACTTTAAGATGAGGATAGAAAAGTTTTCTTGGCAGACTTCTTAAGAGATTAAATTAAAAAGGTAGAAGGAAAGATTAAATCTTCTTCAGTTGAGTTTTCTGAACAATTCAAATTAAAAAAATTCTAAAGTGCAAACAACTTAATTGTGGATGTGTGAGCAAAGAAGGGATTTTTTTAACGATATTTTTTTATTTAGAATTTTTGGTCACCAAATTTTCTGTATAGAAAATTTTTTATAAAGGAAAATTGTTTAAGAAAGACTTTTCAATATGAAATTTTCACAACAGAGGATTTTTCGATAAATAATTTTTACTACGGAAAACGTTTTAACATGGAATGTTCACTACGGAGAATTTTTCAATATCAAAAGTTTACTACAAAGAACTTTTCGTAATTAAATATTTAGTACAGAGAATAGTTTAATATAAATAATACACTACAGAGAACTTTTTAATATGAATAGTTTATTATAGAGAACTTTTCAAAATAAAATGTTCGCTACAAAGAACTTTTATAAAATGTTAACAACACAGAACTTTATAAAATGAAATGTTAATTACAGGGATCTTTTTAATATGAAAAGTTCACTAAAGAGAACTTTTCAATATGAAAAGTTTACTACAGAGAACTTTTCATAATTAAATATTAACTACAGATCATAGTTCAATATGAATACTCAACTATAGAGAACTTTTTAATGTGAATAGTTCATTACAGAGAACTTTTCAAAATCAAATATTCGCTAAAAAGAAATTTAATGAAATGTTAAGTACAGAGAACTTTTGACCATGAAATATTAATTACAGAGATCCTTTAAATATGAAAAGTTCACAAATCTTTTTAATATGAAAAGTTCACTACAGAGAATTTTTTAAAAATTTACTACAGAGAATAGTTCAATATAAATAATTTACCACAGAGAACTGTTCGATATGAATGGTTCGTTACGAAGTACTTTTCAAAATGACACATATTGTTATAAAATGTTAATTTCATAGAATTTTTTGTACATGAAATGTTAATTACGGATTTTTTTTGATATGTTTTTTTTTTTTGATAATGTTATTTACAGAAATTTTTTTAATATGAAAAGTTGACTACAGCGAATTTTTTTCAAAGTGAAAAATTTACTACAGAGAATATATCAATATAAATAGGTTACTACATAGAACTTTTTAGTACGAAAAGTTTACCACTGAGAACAATTAAAAAAAAAAAAAATAAATTACTACAAAGAACTTTTTAATTTGAATAGTTCATTACGGAGAATTTTTCGAAATGTCAACTTTATATTATTAAAAGATAACTATATAGAATTTTTTAATGTAAAAAGTTGACTACTGAGAACTTTTCAATATAAAAAGTTCACTACAGAAAATATTTCGATTTAAATAGTTCAATGTAATAAAGTGACTTAAAAAATAAAATTTCTATTTATAAAATTTCTATATAGAAAAAATTGTATATCAAAAAATCTTCTACAATCATTTTTGTGAAAAAAGCTTTTTAATACGAAAAGTTTACTACTGAGAATATGTCAATAATGAATGACAACTCTATATTTTTCTGTTATCCTTGACTCCCAGTGGAACATAGGGCCTCATACTTTATATTATGAAAAGATAAATACTGAGAATTTTTAAGTTGACCACAGAGAACTTTTCGATATGAAAAGTTCACTACAGAAAACATTTCAACATACATAGTTCAATGTAGAGCATTTTTTTTTTTTATAAAAAAGAGACTTGTAAAATTTCTATTGAAAAAATTTTTATATAGAAAAAATTGTATATCAAAAAATCTTCTAAAATAGTTATTGTCAAAAAAACTTTTTAATACGAAAAGTTTGCTACTGAGAATATGCCAATAAGAATTATTTACTATAAAGAACTTTTCAATATGAAGAGTTCATTATTGAAAATGTTTCAAAATTACAACTTTATATTTTTCTGTTATACTTGACTGACAGTGGAGCATAGGGTCTCATTCTTTATATTATGAAAAGGTAACTACTGAGAATTTTTTAGTATGAAAAGTTGACCACAGAGAACTTTTCAATATGAAAAGTTCATTACAGAAAACTTTTCAATATAAATAGTTCAATGTAGGGCATTTTTTATTATAAAAAAGAGACTTGTAAAATTTCTATGGAAAAAAATTTCTATCTTGAAAAAAATTTATATCAAAAAATCTTCTACAATAGTTTTTGTCAAAAAAGTTTTTTAATACGAAAAGTTTACTACTGAGAATAATTCAATAAGAATAATTTACTATAAAGATCTTTTCAATGCGAAAAGTTCACTTTGGAAAACTTTTTAAAATTAAAATTTTATATTACGAAAAGTTAACTACAGATCATCTTTTAATTTGAAAAGTTGGCTACGGAGAACTTTTCAATATGAAAAGTTCACTACAAAAAACTTTTCAATATAAATAGTTCAATGTAAAGAATTTTTTATTTTGAAAAAGAAACTTGTAAAATTTCTATGGAAAAAATGTATATCAAAAAATCTTTTACAATAATTTACTACACATATCTTTTCAATATGAAAAGTTCACTGCAGAAAACCTTTTAATATAAATGTTTAATGTAAAGAATTTTTTATTATAAAAAAAGAGACTTGTAAAATTTCTATGGAAAAAATGTCTATTTAAAAAAGTTTTTATATCAAAAAATCTTCTAGAATAATTTTTTACAAAAGTTAGAATTTTTAAATTTTCAATTCCATTAATCACTTGGGAGCTTAAGGTATGAGTAAAATTTTATTTTAATCTAAAATAAATTGCTCTCATTAGATATTAAAAGTAATTGTAATGCAATAAAATAAATAAGATTGTAATCATTTACTTCTTATCTAAATGTACTATTTATGGATGGGCTTTTGTTATATTAAGGTATTTTTTTGCTAAGCTATGTTTAACCCTCTCATGTTCATGGGGACACAATTGCGCCAAGTATTTACGTCTATGTTAAGGGCTCTATTAAAATTTACCACAGAGAATATTTCAATATGAAAAGTTTGCTTTAAAGAAGTTTTCAGTTTAGCCTTTAAAATCGTAAAAAAAACTTTTTAAGTTTTTGAATATTGGTCCAATCTTGACTTCAAACTTGATAGTGTTTAATATAGTAGGGCTTGCCTCACTTCATACTTCTTCAAAATCATTTTTTGTAGTATTTTTATAAAAATTTCTCTCAGTGTGATGATGATGATGGTTTTTGTTTTGCGGTTTATTGTGATTAAAAAGGGGAGGAGGTCTTACTCCTGCCCTCGTTGAAATGATGATGAGGGAGGTTTGCTTGATGGTTGATGAGTTTGATTGTCATTTGTTTGTCGTTGTTGTTGTTGCTGGTTGTTTAATGATAATAAATATTTGTCCACTCTTTTGTTTTATAAACTCTGGTAAACTCTTCCAAATGACACTTGTTGTCATTTTTTTTATTTATTGTTGTGGAATTCAATAAATTAAATAAAAAAAAAACAAAGGAATTTTTGTGTGTGAGTACACATACAGGCAGCAGCGATAGTTGAGCATCATTTCATTCAAAATTCTGGTGCATGTGTTAAGTCCGTCTGGGTCTGTTCATTTGTATTTATTTATATTGTCATAAATAAAATCGTCGTATAAATAAAGTGACGTTTTGTTGTCACCGATAACAAAATGTGGTTTTAATTTAATAAATTGTATTTTCATTTTAATTTTATTATTTAATAATTTCTATACGCGCTTATCTATTGCAAAAGCTTTTGCTAAGAGACTCTGGTATTTATTTTAATACTTTTTCTACATTTCACATCTCATTAAGAGAAAATTGTTTTTCAACTTTTATTTGATTCTGTTGCCCTGAGTGTGTGTGAGAGTCTGTGTGTGTAGGCATCTGTGTGTTAGTATGTGTCTGGATTACTTAGACATTACTCGGGTAATGTGTTTGTGTCATTGTACTGATTACAAATTCATTCTTTTTCTCTTTATTCTGTTATATTTTACTGATAATAAAAATAATGATAATATTCATTGCTATTGTTTTTGTTTACTTGTACCCTTTTGGAAATGTGCGTTAGGGGAGAGATATTTTTGGTTTATTAAAGAGTTTGTAAGAGTTCTATAGAAAATTTTTCGTTAAAAAAAATTTCTATAGAAAATTTTTCGTTAAAAAAATTTTTCTATAGAAAATTTTTCGCCAAAAAAATTTTACTATAGAAAATTTTTCGCCAAAAAAATTTTACTATAGAACATTTTTTGTTAAAAAAAAATTTTCTATAAAAATTTTTATTTAAAAAAATTTTTCTATAGAAAATTTTTTGTTAAAAAAATTTTTCTATAGAAATAGAAAATTAATATAGAAAATATAGAAAATTTTTTGTTAAAAAAATTTTTCTATAGAAAATTTTTTGTTAAAAAAATTTTTCTATAGAAAATTTTTCGTTAAAAAAAATTTTCTATAGAAAATTTTTCGTAAAAAAATTTTTTCTATAAATTTTTTGTTAAAAAATTTTTTGTTAAAAAAAATTTTCTATAGAAAATTTTTCGTTAAAAAAAATTTTCTATAGAAAATTTTTCGTTAAAAAAAATTTTCTATAGAAAATTTTTCGTTAAAAAAAATTTTCTATAGAAAATTTTTCGTTAAAAAAAATTTTCTATAGAAAATTTTTCGTTAAAAAAAATTTTCTATAGAAAATTTTTCGTTAAAAAAAATTTTCTATAGAAAATTTTTCGTTAAAAAAAATTTTCTATAGAAAATTTTTCGTTAAAAAAAATTTTCTATAGAAAATTTTTCGTTAAAAAAAATTTTCTATAGAAAATTTTTCGTTAAAAAAAATTTTCTATAGAAAATTTTTCGTTAAAAAAAATTTTCTATAGAAAATTTTTCGTTAAAAAAAATTTTCTATAAAAAATTTTTCGTTAAAAAAAATTTTCTATAGAAAATTTTTCGTTAAAAAAATTTTCTATAGAAAATTTTTCGTTAAAAAAAATTTTCTATAGAAAATTTTTCGTTAAAAAAAATTTTCTATAGAAAATTTTTCGTTAAAAAAAATTTTCTATAGAAAATTTTTCGTTAAAAAAAATTTTCTATAGAAAATTTTTCGTTAAAAAATATTTTCTATAGAAAATTTTTCGTTAAAAAAAATTTTCTATAGAAAATTTTTCGTTAAAAAAAATTTTCTACAGAAAATTTTTTGTTAAAAAAAATTTTCTATAGAAAATTTTTCGTTAAAAAAAATTTTCTATAGAAAATTTTTCGTTAAAAAAAATTTTCTATAGAAAATTTTTCGTTAAAAAAAATTTTCTATAGAAAATTTTTCGTTAAAAATTTTTTTTCTATAGAAAATTTTTCGTTAAAAATTTTTTTCTATAGAAAATTTTTCGTTAAAAAATTTTTTCTATAGAAAATTTTTCGTTAAAAAATTTTTTCTATAGAAAATTTTTTCTATAGAAAATTTTTCGTTAAAAAATTTTTTCTATAGAAAATTTTTTTTCGTTAAAAAAAAATTTATATAGAAATTTTTTTTTTTGTTAAAAAAAATTTTCTATAGAAAATTTTTTGTTAATAAAAAGAAAATTTTTTTTAACGAAAAATTTTCTATAGAAAATTTTTTTTAAAAAAATTTTCTATAGAAAATTTTTCGTTAAAAAAATTTTCTACAGAAAATTTTTTGTTAAAAAAAATTTTCTATAGAAAATTTTTCGTTAAAAAAAATTTTCTATAGAAAATTTTTCGTTAAAAAAAATTTTCTATAGAAAATTTTTCGTTAAAAAAAATTTTCTATAGAAAATTTTTCGTTAAAAAAAAATTTCTATAGAAAATTTTTCGTTAAAAAAAAATTTCTATAGAAAATTTTTCGTTAAAAAAAAATTTCTATAGAAAATTTTTCGTTAAAAAAATTTTCTATAGAAAATTTTTCGTTAAAAAAAATTTTCTATAGAAAATTTTTCGTTAAAAAAAATTTTCTTTAGAAAATTTTTCGTTAAAAAAAATTTTCTATAGAAAATTTTTCGTTAAAAATTTTTTTCTATAGAAAATTTTTTCTTTAGAAAATTTTTCGTTAAAAAATTTTTTCTATAGAAAATTTTTCGTTAAAAAAATTTTCTACAGAAAATTTTTAGTTAAAAAAAAATTTTCTATAGAAAATTTTTCGTTAAAAAAAATTTCTATAGAAAATTTTTCGTTAACAAATTTTTTGTATAAAAATGTTGCCTTAAAATAAATTTTCTATAGAAAATTTTTTGTTAAAATTAATTTTATATAGAAAATTTTTTGTTAAAATTAATTTTCTATAGAAAATTTTTCGTTAAAATAAATTTTTAGTTTAACGAAAAATTTTATATAGAAAAATATTTTATAATTAAAAATTTTCTATAGAAAAATTTTCTAGAAAAATTTTTTGTAACGAAAAATTTTCTATAGAAAAAATTTTTATAACGAAAAATTTTTTATAACGAAAAGTTTTCTATAGAAATTTTTTATAAAGAAAAATTTTCTATAAAAACATTTTTTATAAGGAATAATTTTCTATTAAAAAAAATTTTTAAAACGAAAATTTGTCTGTAAAATAATTTTTTTTCTATAGAAAAATTATTTTAACGAATTTTTTTTTATAGAAAAATTTTTTAACATAAAATTTTCTATAGAAAAATTTTTTTACCGAAAAATTTTCTATAGAAAAATTTTTTTAACGAAAATTTTTTAACGAAAAATTTTTTATAGAAAATTTTTTTTAACAAAAAATTAAAAAAAAAAATTCTTCAGAAATTTGTTTTAAATGATATTTTCTATAGAAATTTTTTTATCTAAACATTTTCTGTCGAAAAATTTGTTTAACAAAAATTTTCTATCGAAAAACTTTTTTAACAAAAAATTTTCTATAGAAAAATTTTTTTTACCGAAAAATTTTTTTAAAGAAATTTTTTTTATAGAAAAATATAGAAAACTTGTATATAGACATTAGGGTATCTCCCTAGCCGGTGTCACCTACAAAATCCCCTTCCTATCATTTATATGCAAAATCAAAAGCAATGACTCTGTTTGGTTAGTGATGCTGCTGGTGTTGAAGATGATCCCCCCTTTTAATTTGCATTTAGTTGATTTGATTAAAAAAACTTAGTATTGTTTGTTCGTTTAATATTAATATACATTTTATTTTAAAAAATTCTGTCCTTTAAAAATTGTGGTTAAAACATTTTTTTATAAAATTAACTCGTGTGAAAGCAAAACAAGTTTTATACAAAAATTTTACATTAAAGTGACAAATGTAAAGAATTCGCGGACGTAGTAAAAAGAGAAAAATATTTAATATTGTTATAAAAATGTGAAATATGTTGAAAGAAATGTTTAATAAATTTAACAAAAACTAAAGAAAAAAATGAAAAAAATATTAAAAATTATTTAAAGTAAATTTCTTAAATCTGGTTAATCTGAATTAATGTGAATGATTGAAGTTTTTCTACATTATAATGTAGAAAAATAGTTCTTTAGATAAAAATGTATATTTATTTAATAATTATTAAATAAATATACATTTTTATCTAAAGAACTATTTTTCTTAACATCTGATAACGTCAACTTATTAATAAAACATAAATATATTGGATTTTTAAGAGTAAACTCTTAATGCTCTTTTTTTACACTAATTGCTCTTAAATCCATTGCTCTCATTTTATGGGAAACCTTTTTTTAATTTTAACGGTACTTATTATTTCTTTTTTTTAAGTCTTTTTCTATATTGAATTAACCTTTCAAAAATTTTTTAAAATCTCTTTTCAGAACCTTTGCGATACTCTGGCGCCCGTAGCTGTCACTATCGCCGCCGTAGCTGCCAAAGAGATAGAGACACTTAAGCAATCTCTGCAGGAAAAAGACACTTTACTTATGGCCATGGAGGCCACATGTCTTACGGATTCCGAACGCCAGGCAGAACTGGAGGATAGTGTTATTGCTTGGCAAGATAAATACGACCGTCTCTATGAGTCACATAAACGAGTGCAAAAAGTCAATCAAAGTTTAGAGGATAAACTTTTGAAACTAGTGGATCGTAATACGGGCGAGAGGGCACAATTGACCAGTGATGTGGCAACGTTAAGTGTGCGTTTGGCGCAGGCGAATTTTAACATAAGCAAATTGCAGAGAGATATTGTGAGTAGCAAAGAATTTTATACAAAATTTAATTGAATTGCATAAAAATCTTCATATAAAAATAAATATTTTTTTATAAAAATAGGAAATTTTTGAAAATTTTCACATAAAAAAAAAAATTTTCGAAAAATTTCCTATAAAAATAGGAAATTTTCGAAAAATTTCCTATAAAAATAGGAAATTTTCGAAAAATTTCCTATAAAAATAGGAAATTTTCGAAAAATTTCCTATAAAAATAGGAAATTTTCGAAAAATTTCCTATAAAAATAGGAAATTTTTGAAAAATTTCCTATAAAAATAAGAAATTTTTGAAAAATTTCCTATAAAAATAGGAAATTTTTGAAAAATTTCCTATAAAAATAGGAAATTTTTGAAAAATTTCCTATAAAAATAGGAAATTTTTGAAAATTTTCCTATAAAAATAGGAAATTTTTGAAAAATTTCCTATAAAAATAGGAAATTTTTGAAAAATTTCCTATAAAAATAGGAAATTTTTGAAAAATTTCCTATAAAAATAGGAAATTTTTGAAAAATTTCCTATAAAAATAGGAAATTTTTAAAAAATTTCCTATAAAAATAGGAAATTTTTGAAAAATTTCCTATAAAAATAGGAAATTTTTGAAAAATTTCCTATAAAAATAGGAAATTTTTGAAAAATTTCCTATAAAAATAGGAAATTTTTGAAAAATTTCCTATAAAAATAGGAAATTTTTGAAAAATTTCCTATAAAAATAGGAAATTTTTGAAAAATTTCCTATAAAAATAGGAAATTTTTGAAAAATTTCCTATAAAAATAGGAAATTTTTGAAAAATTTCCTATAAAAATAGGAAATTTTTGAAAAATTTCCTATAAAAATAGGAAATTTTTGAAAAATTTCCTATAAAAATAGGAAATTTTTGAAAAATTTCCTATAAAAATAGGAAATTTTTGAAAAATTTCCTATAAAAATAGGAAATTTTTGAAAAATTTCCTATAAAAATAGGAAATTTTTGAAAAATTTCCTATAAAAATAGGAAATTTTTGAAAAATTTCCTATAAAAATAGGAAATTTTTGAAAAATTTCCTATAAAAATAGGAAATTTTTGAAAAATTTCCTATAAAAATAGGAAATTTTTGAAAAATTTCCTATAAAAATAGGAAATTTTTGAAAAATTTCATATAAAAATAGGAAATTTTTGAAAAATTTCCTATAAAAATAGGAAATTTTTGAAAAATTTCCTATAAAAATAGGAAATTTTTGAAAAATTTCCTATAAAAATAGGAAATTTTTGAAAAATTTCCTATAAAAATAGGAAATTTTTGAAAAATTTCCTATAAAAATAGGAAATTTTTGAAAAAATTCCTATAAAAATAGGAAATTTTTGAAAAAATTCCTATAAAAATAGGAAATTTTTGAAAAAATTCCTATAAAAATAGGAAATTTTTGAAAAATTTCCTATAAAAATAGGAAATTTTTGAAAAATTTCCTATATAAAAATAGTAAATTTTCGAAAAGTTTCCTATATAAAAATAGTAAATTTTTGAAAAATTTCCTATACTCGTTAAAAAATAGTAAATTTTTGAAAAATTTCCTATATACAAATAGTAAATTTTTGAAAAATTTCCTATATAAAAATAGTAAACTTTTGAAAAATTTCCTATATAAAAATAGTAAATTTTTGAAAAATTTCCTATATAAAAATAGTAAATTTTTGAAAAATTTCCTATATAAAAATAGTAAATTTTTGAAAAATTTCCTATATAAAAATAGTTAATTTTTGATAAATTTCCTTTAAAAATAGGAAATTTTTGAAAAGTTTAAAAACAGGAAATATTTGAAAAATTTCCTTTAAAAATAGGAATTTTTTTTAAAATTCCTTTTAAAATAGAAAATTTTTTTCAAATTTGCTTTAAAAATAGGAAATTTTTAAAAAATTGAATTTTCTATTTTTTTTTGGAAATTTTCTTTTAAAAGTTATTAAAAATAAATTTCCACAAAAATTGTTCTATACCGTCGAAATGTCCATTTGTTTGTATACAAAAAATATTTATTTTGGGCTTACATTAAGAATATTATTTTGCTAAAAATTACTATGCAGAAAAATGCAAATAGAATTTGCGTTAGAATAGCCTAAATACCTTAATTCGTAATTTAATAGTGTAAAAATCCTATTCAAAACCACTGATGTTTTATGCCACCCTGACCATTTAATTCAGTCGTTCGTCTCTAATTGAAATCTCTTCAATAAAAATTCTATTTAACTATTTTCCTATTTTATACATTTATTTCCTATTTTTTTGTGTTTGTTCTATTTCCCTAATAATTAAGCTTTGTGGTTCAGTTCGGTCCGGTCCAACCACTCTCATACATGTTTGCCTTTCGCATATGTAAATTTATTCAGTTAAATATTTATTGTAGAATTTTTATTTTCAATTTAGTTTTAATTTGTATTTTGTTAAACAACAAAAACTACCAGAGTTTTTCAAAAACCTACAAAATGAAATTTGTTTTTATTTTTGTGGTAAAATTTTTATTATGAAATTGTACAAACAATTTCCTCTTTTAGTTTGTTAACAAAAAGGTCAAAAAGTTTTACTAGAAAAATATAATTTTTTTTTGTAGTTGATGATTTTGTTGATTTTCTAAACATTAATTAATTTTTGCTTAGATTTTATGATGGAAATGGCTAAAAATGGAAATTATAAATTGTAGAGCAAGTGATTTCGTTTTAAATGTCAGTGACAATCATAGATTGGATAATAATACTGAGATATAAAAGTTACTTATACAGTCATTTTGTTTGTTGAAGTCCCTGGAGTACAAACATTTTCAAAAACTTGTAATTTTAATAACTTGTTTGTCTCAACCTAATTCTGATTTTTTCCTTTTTTCATTTAATTTCCAGTCATATTAAAAATTCAATTCCTAGAAAACGGCCTTATCCCCTAACGTATAAACTAGCAACATTTTACTGTTAACTCGAGGTGTTTAACTAACAGAATTTTCATTGTTTTCTCAGTTTCTATTTATTTGTTGCTGTTTTTGTTTCTCTTTTTATTTAATTGTTTTTTGTTTTGATTTGATTTTTTACTTTTTTTTGCCGTTATTTGCTCTCCATGAACAACAAAACACTTGAAGGTGTAAAACCATAAAAATTGCATGCAATTGTAGTTGTTGTTTCTTTTAGTTGTTGTTGTTGTTATTGCTTTTACCGTTTTCAAAAATAAAGTTGCTCCAATGAGAGTGAGTATAATGAAAACAGTTAAGGAGAGTAAGGATGCCATATTGTTTATAATGAGAACGTTTGTTAGTGTTACTGACAGTACTAATTGTCGCTGTGATAAGTTTTCTTTATAAAAGTTGTCGCTGCGATAAGTTTTATATAAAAACGTTTTCACTGTGAAAGGATTTCTATAGAAAAGTTGTCGCAGCGATAAGTTTTCTATAGAAAATGATAAGTTTTCTATAGAAAAGTTGTCGCTGTGATAAGTTTTCTTTAGAAAAGTTTTCGCTGTGATAAGTTTTCTATAGAAAAGTTGTAGCTGTGATAAGATTTCTATAGAAAAGTTGTCGCTGTGATAAGTTTTCTATAGAAAAGTTGTAGCTGTGATAAGATTTCTATAGAAAATTTGTAGCTGTGATAAATTTTCTATAGAAAAATTGTGGCTGTGATAAGTTTTCTATAGAAAAGTTGTCTCTGTGATAAGTTTTCTATAGAATAGTTGTCGCTGTAATAAGTTTTCTATAGAAAAATTGTCGCTGTGATAAGTTTTCTTTAGAAAACTTGTCGCTGTGATAAGTTTTGCATAGAAAAGTTGTGGCTGTAATAAGTTTTCGATAGAAAAGTTGTCGCTGTGATAAATTTTTTTTAGAAAAGTTGTAGCTGTGGTTTATTTTCTATAAAAAAATGTCGCTGTGATTGTTTTATGGAAAGTTTGTCATTGTGATAGGTTTTCTATAGAAAAGTTGTCGCTGTAATAAGTTTTCTATAGAAAAATTGCCGCTGTGATAAGTTTTCTTTAGAAAACTTGTCGCTGTGATAAGTTTTGCATAGAAAAGTTGTCGCTATGATAAGTTTTCTTTAGAAAAGTTGCCGCAGTGATAAGTTTTCTACAAAAAAAATTGTCGATATGATAAATATTCTTTAGAAAAGTTGTCACTGTGATCAGTTTTCTTTAGAAAAATTGTCGCTGTGATAAGTTTTCTATAGAAAAGTCGCTGTGATAAGTTTTCTATTGAAAAGTTGTCGCTGTGATAAGTTTTCTAAAAAAGTTGTCGCTGTGATAATTTTTCTATAGAAAAGTTGTAGCTGTGATAAGATTTCTATAGAAAATTTGTCGCTGTGATAAATTTTCTATAGAAAAATTGTGGCTGTGATAAGTTTTCTATAGAAAAGTTGTCTCTGTGATAAGTTTTCTATAGAATAGTTGTCGCTGTAATAAGTTTTCTATAGAAAAATTGTCGCTGTGATAAGTTTTCTTTAGAAAACTTGTCGCTGTGAAAAGTTGTCTCTGTGATAAGTTTTCTATAGAATAGTTGTCGCTGTAATAAGTTTTCTATAGAAAAATTATCGCTGTGATAAGTTTTCTTTAGAAAACTTGTCGCTGTGATAAGTTTTGCATAGAAAAGTTGTGGCTGTGATAAGTTTTCGATAGAAAAGTTGTCGCTGTGATCATTTTTTTTTTAGAAAAGTTGTAGCTGTGATATATTTTCTATAAAAAAAATGTCGCTGTGATTGTTTTATGGAAAGGTTGTCATTGTGATAGGTTTTCTATAGAAAACTTGTCGCTGTAATAAGTTTTCTATAGAAAAATTGCCGCTGTGATAAGTTTTCTTTAGTGTTAGTTGTCGCTGTGATAAGTTTTCTATAGAAAAGTTGTCGCCGTGATAAGCTTTTTATAAAAAAGTTGTCGCTGTAATAAGTTTTCTATAGAAAAGTTGTCGCTGTGATAAGTTTTTTAAAAAAAAGTTGTCGCTGTAATAAGTTTTCTATAGAATAGTTGTCGCTGTGATAATTTTTCTATAAGAATTGTGTCGCTGTGATAAGTTTTTTTTATAAAAAAGTTGTCGTTTTGATAAGGTTTCTTTAGAAAAGTTGTCACTGTGGTAAGTTTTATATGAAAAAGTTGTATCTGTGATAAGTTTTAGATATAAAAGTATTAGTGTTAGTAGTTTGAGGCCCTATGCTCCACTGGGAGTCAAGGATAACAGAAGAAGAAATGTTGGTAGTAATACTAAAAAAGAGTCTTCTGGCATCCTTCTCTCAAACTAAGACATGTAACTAATTGTAAGGATATATGTAAGTATTTGTAAGAGTTCTTCTTCATGTAATCACAGTTTGATAGTATAAGTTTGGGTATGAATAGCTGCAGTTAAAAGAAGCTCCAACAGCAGTAGGAGCAGCATCAGCAGTAGTTTCTAGTAGTTCACTTATCTTTGTTTAAATAGTTCTGGTAGGAAAAGTTTTTTCCTTTTATTTTCTCAGCTTAAGTTTTTCATAAAACAAAGTTCAAAAAGTATTTTAACAAAAGAAATTATATCTCCACAATAATTACATTTCAACATAACCGCTCTTTCTTCGGCTTTTTGTTTTTTAAGTTGTAATTTGTTCAGTTCTGTTTTTATTTGTTTGTTTTCAAAAGAATCAAAATTAAAAGATAAATTTCAAAGTAGCAATAATGGGGTAAACAGTGGGTATTTTGGTAGGAAAAAGTGAAGAAATTTTTATAAATATTTAAAAAAATGTAGTATTATCTTTTACAATATTATAAATACATTTATTTTTATTACTTTAACAAATTTCAAAAAATTTTTAATTTTTCTTAATATGACTTATTTTACATTTTTGCTCATAACTTTCGTAAAAGTAGACAAATTTTATTTCTCAAAATATATTTTTGTTCCTAATACTTTGCTTTATAACATAATAAAAAATTTATTTTATTATCACAAATTATACGGTAGTAAAAAAAATCTGAAATCATAACTTCTTATTTTTTTTCAAAACATTCTCTTAATTTCCTTTGTCCCTATTACCTTTTATCTTGGATTTTAATGAAGGTTCAAATAAATTCAAATGTTTTCTTAACAAAATACCCCTAAAGTATGTAATTTTTCCCTGCAATTAATTTCCAAATGCCCCTAAAATATTTAATAATCTTCAAAGAATGTCCTTATTAACCCTTTTTTTCTTCATTTAGTTAAAGAAATCTTTCTAAAAAAACTCATTAAAAAAACTGTTGATTTCTGTAACAAAATTTTTTCTTATATAAATAGGCAGAGATAATTTTTTTCATATATTCCTTTTAAAATGAAAAAAAAAACATAAAAATAATTTACTGACAGTTTTATTTGCGTGACTCTTAAGTTTTCCTTTTTCATATCCTGGCTCATTTTCATTACAGGAAGTCAATAACCCCTTTTTGATGTTGATGTTTTTTGGTTTTTCTTTGTTTTTCCTTACAACTTTTTTGTTTTTCTTTCTTAGCGGCTGATGGGTTTTCTTCCTCAAGTTTTTTGTGTGTTTGAAAATAGGAAATGGGAGTCCAGCAGTGTTAGACCGGCTCGAAAAAAAGTTGTCATTAACAAATTGTTTCTATAGAAAAATTTTCATTAAAAAATTGTTCTATAGAAAAATTTCCATTAAAATTTTTTTCTATAGAAAAATTTTGGTTAAACAACTTTTTCTATAGAAAAATTTTCATTAACAAATTTTTTCTATAGAAAAATTTTCATTAAGAAATTTTTTCTATAGAAAAATTTTCATTAAGAAATTTTTTCTATAGAAAAATTTTCATTAAAAATGTTTTCTATAAAAAATTTTCATTAAAACATTTTTTCTAAAGAAAAATTTTCATTAAAACATTTTTTGTATAGAAAAAATTTCATTAAGAAATTTTTAATTAAGAAATTGAAAAAAATTCATTAAAAAATTTTTTCTATATAAAAAAATTCATTAAGAAATTTTTTCTATAGAAAAAATTTCATTAAGAAATTTTTTCTATAGAAAAATTTTTATTATAAAATTTTTTCTATAGAAAAATTTTCATTAAAAAATTTTTTCTATAAAAAATTTTCATTAAAAAATTTTTTCTATAGAAAAATTTTCATTAAGAAATTTTTTCTATACAAAAATTTTCATTAAGAAATTTTTTCTATAGAAAAATTTTCATTAAGAAATTTTTTCTATAGAAAAATTTTCATTAAGAAATTTTTTCTATAGAAAAATTTTCATTAAGAAATTTTTTCTATAGAAAAATTTTCATTAAGAAATTTTTTCTATAGAAAAATTTTCATTAAGAAATTTTTTCTATAGAAAAATTTTCATTAAGAAATTTTTTCTATAGAAAAATTTTCATTAAGAAATTTTTTCTATAGCAAAATTTTCATTAAGAAATTTTTTCTATAGAAAAATTTTCATTAAGAAATTTTTTCTATAGAAAAATTTTCATTAAGAAATTTTTTCTATAGAAAAATTTTCATTAAGAAATTTTTTCTATAGAAAAATTTTCATTAAGAAATTTTTTCTATAGAAAAATTTTCATTAAGAAATTTTTTCTATAGAAAAATTTTCATTAAGAAATTTTTTCTATAGAAAAATTTTCATTAAGAAATTTTTTCTATAGAAAAATTTTCATTAAGAAATTTTTTCTATAGAAAAATTTTCATTAAGAAATTTTTTCTATAGAAAAATTTTCATTAAGAAATTTTTTCTATAGAAAAATTTTCATTAAGAAATTTTTTCTATAGAAACATTTTCATTAAGAAATTTTTTCTATAGAAAAATTTTCATTAAGAAATTTTTTCTATAGAAAAATTTTCATTAAGAAATTTTTTCTATAGAAAAATTTTCATTAAGAAATTTTTTCTATAGAAAAATTTTCATTAAGAAATTTTTTCTATAGAAAAATTTTCATTAAGAAATTTTTTCTATAGAAAAATTTTCATTAAGAAATTTTTTCTATAGAAAAATTTTCATTAAGAAATTTTTTCTATAGAAAAATTTTCATTAAGAAATTTTTTCTATAGAAAAATTTTCATTAAGAAATTTTTTCTATAGAAAAATTTTCATTAAGAAATTTTTTCTATAGAAAAATTTTCATTAAGAAATTTTTTCTATAGAAAAATTTTCATTAAGAAATTTTTTCTATAGAAAAATTTTCATTAAGAAATTTTTTCTATAGAAAAATTTTCATTAAGATATTTTTTCTATAGAAAAATTTTCATTAAGAAATTTTTTCTATGGAAAAATATTCATTAAGAAATTTTTTCTATGGAAAAATTTTCATTAAGAAATTTTTTCTATAGAAAAATTTTCATTAAGAAATATTTTCTATAGAAAAATTTTCATTAAGAAATTTTTTCTATAGAAAAATTTTCATTAAGAAATTTTTTCTATAGAAAAATTTTCATTAAGAAATTTTCTATAGAAAAATTTTCATTAAGAAATTTTTTCTATAGAAAAATTTTCATTAAGAAATTTTTTCTATAGAAAAATTTTCATTAAGAAATTTTTTCTATAGAAAAATTTTCATTAAGAAATTTTTTCTATAGAAAAATTTTCATTAAGAAATTTTTTCTATAGAAAAATTTTCATTAAGAAATTTTTTCTATAGAAAAATTTTCATTAAGAAATTTTTTCTATAGAAAAATTTTCATTAAGAAATTTTTTCTATAGAAAAATTTTCATTAAGAAATTTTTTCTATAGAAAAATTTTCATTAAGAAATTTTTTCTATAGAAAAATTTTCATTAAGAAATTTTTTCTATAGAAAAATTTTCATTAAGAAATTTTTTCTATAGAAAAATTTTCATTAAGAAATTTTTTCTATAGAAAAATTTTCATTAAGAAATTTTTTCTATAGAAAAATTTTCATTAAGAAATTTTTTCTATAGAAAAATTTTCATTAAGAAATTTTTTCTATAGAAAAATTTTCATTAAGAAATTTTTTCTATAGAAAAATTTTCATTAAGAAATTTTTTCTATAGAAAAATTTTCATTAAGATATTTTTTCTATAGAAAAATTTTCATTAAGAAATTTTTTCTATGGAAAAATATTCATTAAGAAATTTTTTCTATGGAAAAATTTTCATTAAGAAATTTTTTCTATAGAAAAATTTTCATTAAGAAATATTTTCTATAGAAAAATTTTCATTAAGAAATTTTTTCTATAGAAAAATTTTCATTAAGAAATTTTTTCTATAGAAAAATTTTCATTAAGAAATTTTCTATAGAAAAATTTTCATTAAGAAATTTTTTCTATAGAAAAATTTTCATTAAGAAATTTTTTCTATAGAAAAATTTTCATTAAAAAATTTTTTCTATAGAAAAATTTTCATTAAAAAATTTTTTCTATAGAAAAATTTTCATTAAGAAATTTTTTCTATAGAAAAATTTTCATTAAGAAATTTTTTCTATACAAAAATTTTCATTAAGAAATTTTTTCTATAGAAAAATTTTCATTAAGAAATTTTTTCTATAGAAAAATTTTCATTAAGAAATTTTTTCTATAGAAAAATTTTCATTAAGAAATTTTTTCTATAGAAAAATTTTCATTAAGAAATTTTTTCTATAGAAAAATTTTTATTAAGAAATTTTTTCTATAGAAAAATTTTCATTAAGAATTTTTTTTCTATAGAAAAATTTTCATTAAGAAATTTTTTCTATAGAAAAATTTTCATTAAGAAATTTTTTCTATAGAAAAATTTTCATTAAGAAATTTTTTCTATAGAAAAATTTTCATTAAGAAATTTTTTCTATAGAGAAATTTTCATTAAGAAATTTTTTCTATAGAAAAATTTTCATTAAGAAATTTTTTCTATAGAAAAATTTTCATTAAGAAATTTTTTCTATAGAAAAATTTTCATTAAGAAATTTTTTCTATAGAAAAATTTTCATTAAGAAATTTTTTCTATAGAAAAATTTTCATTAAGAAATTTTTTCTATAGAAAAATTTTCATTAAGAAATTTTTTCTATAGAAAAATTTTCATTAAGAAATTTTTTCTATAGAAAAATTTTCATTAAGAAATTTTTTCTATAGAAAAATTTTCATTAAGAAATTTTTTCTATAGAAAAATTTTCATTAAGAAATTTTTTCTATAGAAAAATTTTCATTAAGAAATTTTTTCTATAGAAAAATTTTCATTAAGAAATTTTTTCTATAGAAAAATTTTCATTAAGAAATTTTTTCTATAGAAAAATTTTCATTAAGAAATTTTTTCTATAGACAAATTTTCATTAAGAAATTTTTTCTATAGAAAAATTTTCATTAAGAAATTTTTTCTATAGAAAAATTTTCATTAAGAAATTTTTTCTATAGAAAAATTTTCATTAAGAAATTTTTTCTATAGAAAAATTTTCATTAAGAAATTTTTTCTATAGAAAAATTTTCATTAAGAAATTTTTTCTATAGAAAAATTTTCATTAAGAAATTTTTTCTATAGAAAAATTTTCATTAAGAAATTTTTTCTATAGAAAAATTTTCATTAAGAAATTTTTTCTATAGAAAAATTTTCATTAAGAAATTTTTTCTATAGAAAAATTTTCATTAAGAAATTTTTTCTGCAGAAAAATTTTCATTAAGAAATTTTTTCTATAGAAAAATTTTCATTAAGAAATTTTTTCTATAGAAAAATTTTCATTAAGAAATTTTTTCTATAGAAAAATTTTCATTAAGAAATTTTTTCTATAGAAAAATTTTCATTAAGAAATTTTTTCTATAGAAAAATTTTCATTAAGAAATTTTTTCTATAGAAAAATTTTCATTAAGAAATTTTTTCTATAGAAAAATTTTCATTAAGAAATTTTTTCAATAGGAATATTTTCATTATGAATTTTTTTTTTATAGAAAAATTTTCATTAAGAAATTTTTTCTGCAGAAAAATTTTAAGGGAACTCTTTTTTGTGTAAGCCAAAGACGTATGTGTGGGTATATTACCTGTATAGTGAACATTTGTGTGTATGAAATATCCTTTTTAAAATGTCTTAAACTGCGTGTGTGTCTTTTTTCGTAACAATTTGTTTCTATAGCTTTGGATATTTATTATTTTTATTCTCCTTATTTCTTTCTTGTCATTCTCGTTTAATTTCTTTTCTTGTTTTACAATTCTTTAGCATTTTTCTTGTTGTTGTCACAGACGTTTTTCCAACTTCAGGCAGCTAATAAAAGTGTCGAATAGGAATTTTCAGCACTTGGTCATGTTTTAAACGAAGAAATACTCTATAGTTTTTTTTTAAAGAAACTGTAAGACAAAACCCAATATAAATGGATATTTTTTTTTGTTGTGTCAGAATGTACTATTCACTTACACCTCCTGTTGAAAGGATATAATCCAAATACTTAGTCTTACACGAAAACACACACATATGCACACGCATTCCTCTATTTACTCAGACACTTAAACAATGAGTCATATTAAAAACATTTAATCCTGTCTTAAGGAAACAAAGCAAAAAAGGATTCAAATAAGAAATAGGGAGAAAGAAGATCATAAAAATAAACATAAACTTAACAAATAAATGTAAGTGCGAATGTATGTTACAACTACAACAATAATAAGGACATTTCTAGATTTGTAGATTGGAAGTTTGTGAGTGTGTGTGTGTCTTATTTATGTTTCTTACATTTAGTTTCTTTTTGTTATTCTTTCGTTTCGTTATTAAACGAACTTTTAGTTTTTATTTTTATTATAGTTTTTTGTCTATATTTTCTTTCTTGTTTTTATTTTCTTTTACCCCCTTGTGTTTTTGTTCATTGGATATTTGTTTGTTTGTTTGTTTTATTTGGCTTTGGTCCTTGCATAGTTTATTGGCAGGAGAGGGAAGTCAAGTTATTGTAGTTTTATTTTTAACAGATTGTTTTTTGTTTGCAAATAAACAACTTACACACATGCATTTGTACATAAACAATAGCAGTTACTTACTCTTATAACAGTTCAAATCAGGCACAGTGGGGTGAAAGGAAAAAATTTGGATTATAAAGAAAGTAAAGGTTTTTCAAAAAGCCTTTTTGAAGAAGTTTCCTATCAAAGGAAGAAAAATTTCCTATAAAAGTAAGTAATTTTTGAAAAATTTCCTTAAAAAATAAGAAATATTTGAAAAATTTCCTATAAAAATAAGAAAATTTTAAAAAAATTCATATAAAAATAAGAAAATTTTAAAAAATTTCATATAAAAATAAAAAATGTTTAAAAATTTTCCTATAAAAATAAGAAATTTTTGAAAATTTTCTTATAAAAATAAGAAATTTTTGAAAATTTTCTTATAAAAATAAGAAATTTTTGAGAAATTTCTTATAAAACTAAGAATTTTTTTAAAAATTTTTTATAAAAATAAGAAAATTTTAAAAAATTTCTTATAAAAATAAAAACTTTTAAAAAAATTATAGAAAAATTTGAAATTTTTTAAAATGTTCCTATAAAAATAAGAAATTTTTGAAAATTTTCCTATAAAAACGAGAAATTTTTGAAAAATTTCTTATAAAAATAAAAAAATTTTGAAAAATTTCTTATAAAAATAGGAAATTTTTGAAAAATTTCCTATAAAAACAAGAAATTTTTGAAAAATAAGAAATGTTGAAATTTTCCTATAAAAATAAGAAATTTTTAAAAAATTTTCTACAAAAATAAGATTTTTTTTCTAAATTTCGTATAAAAGTAAGAAATTTTTGAAAAATTTTCTATAAAAAGACTTCCTATAAAAATAAGAAAAATTTTTATAGGAAATTTTTCAAAAATTTTTTATTTTTATGGAAAATTTTTTAAAATTTTTTTATTTTTGTAGAAAATTTTTCAAAAATTTCTTATTTTTATAGGTAATTTTTTAAAAAATCTTATTTTTATAGGAAATTTTTCAAAAAATTCTTATTTTTATAGGAAATTTTTTAAAAATTTCTTATTTTTGTAGGAAATTTTTCAAAAATTTCTTATTTTTATAGGAAATTTTTCAAAAATTTCTTATTTTTATAGGAAACTTTTCAAAAATTTCTTATTTTTATAGGAAATTTTTCAAAAATTTCTTATTTTTATAGGAAATTTTTCAAAAATTTCTTATTTTTATAGGAAATTTTTCAAAAATTTCTTATTTTTATAGGAAATTTTTCAAAAATTTCTTATTTTTATAGGAAATTTTTCAAAAATTTCTTATTTTTATAGGAAATTTTTCAAAAATTTCTTATTTTTATAGGAAATTTTTCAAAAATTTCTTATTTTTATAGGAAATTTTTCAAAAATTTCTTATTTTTATAGGAAATTTTTCAAAAATTTCTTATTTTTATAGGAAATTTTTCAAAAATTTCTTATTTTTATAGGAAATTTTTCAAAAATTTCTTATTTTTATAGGAAATTTTTCAAAAATTTCTTATTTTTATAGGAAATTTTTCAAAAATTTCTTATTTTTATAGGAAATTTTGCAAAAATTTCTTATTTTATAGGAAATTTTTCAAAAATTTCTTATTTTTATAGGAAATTTTTAAAAAATTTCTTATTTTTATAGGAAATTTTTCAAAAATTTCTTATTTTTATAGGAAATTTTTCAAAAATTTCTTATTTTTATAGGAAATTTTTCAAAAATTTCTTATTTTTATAGGAAATTTTTCAAAAATTTCTTATTTTTATAGGAAATTTTTCAAAAAATTCTTATTTTTATAGGAAATTTTTCAAAAATGTCTTATTTTTATAGGAATTTTTTAAAAAATTTCTTATTTTTATAGGAAATTTTTCAAAAATTTCTTATTTTTACGGGAAATTTTTCAAAAATTTCTTATTTTTATAGGAAATTTTTCAAATATTTCTTATTTTTATAGGAAATTTTTCAAAAATTTCTTGTTTTTGCAGGTAATTTTTCAAAATTTTAATTTAAATTTTTATTTTTTTTTTTTAATTCAAAAATTTTGAATTTTTTACAGGAAATTTTAAAAATTTAAAATTTTTTTTTAGGAAATTTTTCAAAAATTTTGAAATTTTTGTAGGAAATTTTTCAAAAATTTATATATTTTAGAGGAAATTTTTCAAAAATTTCTTTTTTTTATAGGAAAATTTTCAAAAATTTCTTATTTTTATAGGAAATTTTTCAAAAATTTCTTATTTTTATATGAAATTTTTCAAAAATTTCTTATTTTTATAGGAAATATTTAAAACATTTGGAAATTTTTCAAAAATTTTTATTTTTGAAGTAAATTTTTAAAAAAATTCTTATTTTTATAGGAAATTTTTTAAATTTGATTGATCATGACTTATCCAAATGAAGATTCAATAGCTTCTTCAATCTGCAGCCGTAAATCAAGTTGGCTTTATTTACGGTTGCGGAAAAATCATTCTGCCAACTTTTATTCTAAAAATGGATGATATTGTTAGCCTAAAAGTGATAATATTTTTAGATTTGTGTCACTAATTCTTCAGTTTGTTTAAAGTGTAACCAGTTTTTTACCACAAAACCCCACTGTTTCTGACTTATATCATATTATTGTCTTTCCCATTCCTCTTATCTCTTTAAGGACTCCATTCTCTCCTTCTCCTTTACCCACTTAAACTTATTGCAATTTTTTTCCTGCCTTCAATTTCAATAAAAACAACAAACAACCCAGGGATTTCTACTTTTGCCAGTAAAAACAAAATGTTATTTTTTCGTCATTGTTTTTTCAAGAAATAAAAGGGAGAAAAAAGAACGAAATAAGAAGTATCAATTTAGAATACCGAGAGTATGGGCAAGTATACACTTGGATTGAGAAATGAATGAGTGTTGATTGCAGTGAATTCATTATCCTTTTTATGCAACTATGAACTTACATATATTTACGGCTCTTTGTTGTTATATTGAGTTGCTTTTGCTAGCGAGATAGCAATTTGTTGAGGAGGATTTTTCATTTGCAGGATAAAATGCACGTTCGTAGATAAAACAATATGGTGGATAATATTAAAAACATTTTTTAATTGGAATTAAAAAGTAAGTGGGAAAAATATAAGTTTATATATTGTTTAAGTGTGTCTGTCGAGGAAAGAGACACATGACTTAGTTGGCAATTATTTGCTAAAATACTTGACCGATAAAGGCAGCAATAATAAATTGAGGGTGAAGAAATACTTCTTATTTAAATTATCTTTATTTAGGAGATTTTAGGTTATTTAGTTTTTTTTTTTTAAGATATTTAAACATTTTCTAGATATTTTCGAAAAATTTTAAAAAAATTTCAAATTTTGTTACTGTTTTAAGGCTTAAAACAGTCTTTCCTTTTGATTCTTAAATAAAGCAATTTTGGTCACATGAAAAACTTATTAGGTTTAGATTTTATTCCTTTAACTAGTTTCTGTCTATATCTATTATTTGTAAAGTTATAGCAAATTTTGTAAAATCAGTCAATAATTAATATTAATCATACGACACACAGTGAAAAATTTTAAATTGATAATAATTCCCTACTACTAACGAAAACAAAATTTCAACTTTCGAAGAATTATAGAGTATATTTAAGACTTATTCCTAAAGGAATAAAAATTTTTTGAAATTTCCTATAAGAATAAGAAATTTTTTAAAACTTCCTAAACGAATAAGAAATTTTTGAAAATATTCTTTAAAAATAAGAGATTTTTGGAAAATTTCCTATAAAAATAAGAAATTTTTGAAAAATTTCCTATAAAATAAGAAATTAAAAAAAATCCTATAGAAATAAGAAATTTTTGAAAAATTCCTATGAAAATAAGAAAATTTTGAAAATATCCTATAAAAATAAGAAATTTTTGTAAAATTTTCTATAAAAATAAGAAATTTTTGAAAAATTTCCTATAAAAATAAAAAAATTTTGAAAAATTTCCTATAAAATAAAGAAATTTTTGAAAAATTTTTTTATAAAAATAAAAAATTTTTGAAAAATTTCCTATAAAAATAAGAAATTTTTGAAAAATTCCCTATTAAAATAAGAAATTTTTGAAAAATTTCCTATAAAAATAAGAAATGTTTGAAATTTTTTTTTTATAAAAATAAGAAATTTTTAAAAATTTCCTATAAATATAAGAAATTTTAAAAAATTTCCTATAAAAATAACAAATTTTTAAAAAATTTCATATAAAAATAAGAAATTTCTGAAAAAACTTCCTATAAAAATAAGAAATTTTTGAAAAATTTTCTTTAAAAATAAGAAATTTTTGAAAAATTTCCTATAAAAATAAAAAAATTTTGGAAATTTTCCTTTTGCTATAGGAAATTTTTTGAAAATTCATTTAGAAAATAAAAAAAAATTTGAAAAATTATCTAGTTATTATTATTAACTAGTGTTAAAAATCTGGACATTTATTCTTTAAAACTTTCGACATTCATAAAATCGAAAATTTATAAAACAACTCAATTACATTACAGCGTTTATCGATGTTTTACAAGATTCAATCGTAAATTTTGATATCGTTATGGATATTTTATAAAATTTAAAAAATATTTTTGAATGTTTAAGCTTTAAAATGGACAATTTCTTTTATTTTCTGGTAGTTAAGGAGATAAAAAATAAATTATTTATTTAACTTAGATAAAATATTTTGACTTTCTTTCGATTTCGTTTTCTTAGTTTAAACGTTACTGACAATTTCCTAAAATTTGTCATTAATTAATATCAATCATACGCCACAAAGTGCAAAATATTGAAAGGGATCTAACTTGGAAACTGCTGATGGGGTCGATATCTAATGTTTAGAAGAATTGTAGTATGAGATCTTAACTTCAAAAAAATTATATATTTTAATACTTCAAGTAAATATGATCTAAATTACAAAGCTTCAAAATTTAACTCTTTGAGGCGTTAGAACTTTTTTTAAGGGATTTAAATTTAATATATTTATAACATTTTTTATCTAGGCCTTGGTAGACTAGTTACAATTAGTTGTGTTACAATTTCCTTGTATTTACATACCTTAAGCTTGAAGGATATAATCCTCCCACAATTATTACATTTTCTCCAAATTTTTGTTTAATCTATTGTAAAAAAAATTGTAATGGCCATTATGAAAACTGTTCAGTTTCATAAATTTGTTTCCATTTTTGCATTTTTTTATTGTTATCTCAATAAAACACTATAAAACTTGCTGCTACTGTTGAAACAATCTCCATAAAAGTATCTTTTTTTTAATTGTTTTTCAATGTAAAACAAACCAAGTTTTCCTCCTTTTATTTTTTCTCAGTTGTAAGAAGGGGCAAAATTAATAGCCAACTCACACTTTTTTTGTAACCAAATAATTGCACTGAACATAGACACTCTAGAACTAAAGTAGAGAAAAAAAACTATTAAAAAGTTTAAAAAACTTTGTTCCACTTTTTTAAAGTGGGCAAAATGTTTTTTATATTTGTTAATTGTATTGAAAAGGGAAAAAATAAAAAACTTTAAAAAATACATAAATTTATAAATTACTTTATTATAACTAAAAGTAATTTATATTTGCAACTCTAGGAACATTTAAATTTATATTTAGTTGCATGCTTTGGTTGCTCTAGAAAAAGTTACTAGTTCAGTTGTTTATATTTTTTGGTTTTTAGGGATAATTTAAGGTAATTTGTAAAGTTTTAGTCGTAAATCAGTTATTATCTTCAATAATAGTTTTTCCGGAAATATGTTAAAATGAAAAAAAATTTATTTAACAATTGTTTACAAAAAAATTTTCCATACAAATTTCGTTTTTGAGAGCTAAAATTTTGTATTTTTTTAATTTTAAAATAAAGAAATATTGTTCAAATGATAACTACATTTAGTTAGGATTTAATTCATATAATTTGTTTAAATTCCCATCGGTTAGCTCAAAAGTTATATAAAATTTTATAAAATAAGTCATCAATTAATATTAATCATACGCCCTATAGTGTACAAATTTCAATAAGCTATTGCTTTTGAAGTACTAATGGTATTGAAATGTAATGTATGAAAGAATTGTAGACTAGAATTTAATAATTTGGTAGATGGACGAGGCTTCTAAAAATATAAAACTTTGTAATTTTTTTTCCGATGAACTTAACGAATAATAAAAATATGGTGGTGACACTCCAAACAACGCCAACCCACCATCAAATTGTGTAAAATTTAGAAACATATCTCACATATCTACGAGGGTACAGCTAAAGTGTGGACCAAACTTAAAAACAAGTGTAACGCTAGTTGGCATTGTCGGTAAAATAAAAGGCAGACAGTGGGACAGACAGACTGTTGTACAGACAGACATAAGGACATACAGACAGTGGGACAGATATAACCGGTGGGACAGACAAGCAATGGGACAGATAGACAGTGGGACAGTTTTGCAGACAGATTGTGGGACAGACAGATAATGGGACAGACAGACATTGGGATAGGCAGATTGTGGAACAGACAACCAGTGGGACAGACAGACAATGGGACAGACAAACAATCAGATAGACAGACAGTGGGACAGACAGAATGTGGTAAAGACAGACTGGGGGACATACAGACAGTGGGACAGACAGACAGTTTGGCAGACAGATTATGGGACAGACAGATAGTGGGACAGACAGATAATGGTACAGACAGACAGACAGACAGACAGACAGACATTGGGATAGACAGATTGTCCAACAGGCTATCTGTGGGACAAACAGACAGACAGACAGACAGACAGTAGGACAGACAGACAGACAGTGGGATAGACGGACAGTGGGATAGACAGACAGTGGGACAGACAGACAGTGGGACAGACAGACAGAAAAACATTTTTAACAAGCATTTTTCTATATTTAAAATTTTTTTAACGAAAATTTTTCTATATTTCAAATTTTTTAACGAAAATTTTTCTATAGAAAAAATTTTTGAACGAAAATTTTTCTAAAGAAAAAATTTTTTAACGAAAATTTAAAAAAAAAAAAAATTTTTTAACGAAAATTTTTCTATAAAAAAATTTTTTTAACGAAAATTTTTTTATAGAAAAAATTTTTAACGAAAATTTTTCTATAGAAGTCTTGTTTTTCTCTACATGCCAACGGCAAGTAAAAAGATCGAGCAAAACAAGTAATAGGAGAATTCACAATCAATTAAACGTAGTGATGTTCGATCAAACTCAATGAGTTAAATTGATGATTATCTCTGCAACTTGACAACTCGACTGTGGTCGAGGGCGCCAAGTGCTGATGACGTCCTGTGGCGGGACAGAAATTGCAATCCACTGAGCCGCGTTCAAAAATAATTTTTTCAGTTTTCAAAATTAATAATTTGAAAATTAAATGAACTCAAGCCTGATTAAACCTAATTTTTCGAAAAAAATTTTAAAGAAAATTTTTATAAAGAAAAAATTTTTTAACGAAAATTTTTCTATAGAAAAAATTTTTTAACGAAAATTTTTCTATAGAAAAAATTTTTAACGAAAATTTTTCTATAGAAAAAATTTTTTAACGAAAATTTTTCTATAGAAAAAATTTTTTAACGAAAATTTTTCTATAGAAAAAATTTTTTAACGAAAAATTTTCTATAGAAAGAATTATTTAACGAAAATTTTTCTATAGAAAAAATTTTTTAACGAAAATTTTTCTATAGAAAAAATTTTTTAAGGAAAATTTTTCTATAGAAAAAAATTTTTAACGAAAATTTTTCTATGGGAAAAACTTTTAACGAAAATTTTTCTATAGAAAAAAATTTTTAACGAAAATTTTTCTATAGAAAAAAATTTTTAACGAAAATTTTTCTATAGAAAAAATTTTTTAACAAAAATTTTTCTATAGAAAAAAATTTAACAAAAATTTTTCTATAGAAAAAATTTTTTAACGAAAATTTTTCTATAGAAAAAATTTTTTAACGAAAAATTTTCTATAGAAAAATTTTTTAACGAATTTTTTCTATAGAAAAAAATTTTTAACGAAGAATTTTCTATAGAAAAAATTTTTTAACGAAAATTTTTCTATAGAAAAAATTTTTTAACGAAAATTTTTCTATAGAAAAAATTTTTTAACGAAATTTTTTCTATAGAAAAATTTTTTTAACAAAAATTTTTCTATGGGAAAAATTTTTAATGAAAATTTTTCTATAGAAAAAAAATTTTTTACGAAAATTTTTCTATAGAAAAAATTTTTTAACAAAAATTTTTCTATAGAAAAAATTTTTTAACGAACATTTTTTTTTTTAAATTTTTTAACGAAAATTTTTTTATAGAAAAAATTTTTTAACGAAAATTTTTCTATAGAAACAATTTTTAAACGAAAATTTTTCTATGGCAAACATTATTTAACGAAAATTTTTCTATATAAGAAATTTTTTAACGAAATTTTTTCTATAGAAAAATAATGAGCAAATTAAACTGTTTGGGCTAAATACACACTTATTACTTGTCTTATAAAAAAGATATTTTTGAATGTTAAGGCTTTAAAAGGGACAATATTTTTTTGTTTTCCGGTAGTTAAGGAGATCAAAAAATAAATTGCTTATTTAGTTTTGGTCGAATAGTTGTATATAATCTCTTTTGATTTTGTTTTCTCAGCTTAAAAGTTATTGACGATTTCCTAAAATTTGCCATTAATTAATATCAGTCATACGCCACACAGTGCAAAATATTCAAAGGCCTCTTACTTCGAAACTGCTAATATGATCAATATGTAATGTTTAGAAGAATTATAGAGTGAGGTCTTAACTTCAAAAAATTATGTTTGTTAAGACTTTAGATAGACGGCATAGCTTAATTGTCTTAGAATTTCATAAGCTTTCAGAATATATGACAATCTCAATATACCCCCTATTCTTTTTGTTGGTGGGTATACAAATGATGACATAAATGGGCCATTTTTTCAATCGGAGGCTTTATGTACCCTACTATCAGTTTTTATTAATTTTTTATAACAAACAGTTTTTTATGTAAACAATTTGTTATTACATTTCTATCACGTTTTCATTGCAATTTTCCATTAGATTAGATTTGTTCTCTTGTAACTCTCTCCTGATCGTTTTAATGGATCAGGAGAGAGTTACAAGAGAACAAATCTTCAAACGAGAGTTTCTTGAAGATTTGAATCTCTGTAATCAACTTTTTTGTAGCTACTAAAGCACTTACATTTGAACCTATATTAGTTCTACTTGGCGTATAATTAATATTAATTCCTTAGTTATTTTACAAAATTAAATATAACTTTTTCTTTAACTCATAGAAATCATTAAAATTTTAATCTGTGAATCTGAACCTAATAAGATACTTGTAGTAATTAACTTAAGGTCCGTGATAGTTAAATTTCTATATATTTTAAAGCTAAAAACTTGGAATTTATAATTGAAGCCATAGAAGATATTCTACAAATTATACTTTAAAAACAGTTGTAATGATTTAAATTTAAAAACATTAGGATACAACAATTAAGTACTCTTCCAATTAATTTGCTTAAAACAAATCTTAAATAAAGTTAACTTTAGTAAAATTGGATTATGACAAAAATTGTCATAGATAAACTTTAATTTAAAGATTTGAGTAAACAAATATGGGCCTTGTACTAAATTACACTGCCATAAACTTAAATAAATTGCAGCAATATTTTCCAAAAAAAAAAAAACGTAACGTTTTTTATAATTTAAATCCAAAACATTTTCCCGAAATTGATTAAATGGCAGTAGATTATTTTCTCTATTTAAATTAATGCCGGCTGTAACAATCCCTAAAGTAATTTAAATTCTTAACAATCTGGTTGAAAACAGCAACAACAACAAAAACATGTGCACAATATTCAGAACAGCAACAGTAACAACAACAGCAACAACAAGTAAAATGTAGAACATTTTGCTTTTGTTGTTTTTAGTTTGTTCCCTTAACCCAACATGGCTGTGAACGAGTAATTGTTTTTGTGCGAACATGTTGTAACGAATGTTGAAGGAAAGAAAAACAAAACTCTCACACTTACACACAAAGGCACACAGGGACATATAAATACCCGGAAGTTCCGAAATTGTAGAGACTGTCTTCAAAACCGATATATTGAAGAGATTTGAACGAAAGGAGCCTAAACGAAATATATAAACCTCTCAATTTAGTTTTCTTTGTAGGTGGCATTGGAGGTGCTCCATTTTTGTTTCAACTGTTGGGTACTTTTACAAACACTTATGTATTTATATTTATGTATGTTCTATAATAAAAAAGTACAAGGAAATTTTTAATGAATGTTTTTAAACATTCACTCGCACTTACATACAATTTTACAACAACTTACATTTTCCATTTTACGTACATATGTATATTTATATAGAAAAACATGTAAGTAAGTTATAGTCGATTCAGCCCGACAATATATAACCCTTCTCAGCTATAAAAAACATTTTCGATAGAAGGCTTTTCTGTAAATAAATGTGTGTTAAAAAAATTTTCGTTAAAAAATTTTTTCTATACCAAAAATTTTCGTTAAAAATTTTTTTCTATAGAAAAATTTTCGTTAAAAAAATTTTTTCTATAGAAAAATTTTCGTTAAAAAAATTTTTTATATAGAAAAATTGTTTCTATAGAAAAATTTTCGTTAAAAAAATTTTTCTATAGAAAAATTTTCGTTAAAAAAAATTTTCTATAGAATAATTTTCGTTAAAAAAAATTTAGAAAAATTTTCGTTAAAAAAATTTTTTCTTTAGCAAAATTTTCGTTAAAAAAATTTTTTCTATAGAAAAATTTTCGTTAAAAAAAATTTTTCTATAGAAAAATTTTCGTTAAAAAAATTTTTTCTATAGAAAAATTTTCGTTAAAAAAATTTTTTCTATAGAAAAATTTTCGTTAAAAAAATTTTTTCTATAGAAAAATTTTCGCTAAAAAAATTTTTTCTATAGAAAAATTTTCGTTAAAAAAATTTTTTCTATAGAAAAATTTTCGTTAAAAAATTTTTTCTATAGAAAAATTTTCGTTAAAAAATTTTGCTATAGAAAAATTTTCGTTAAAAAAATTTTTTCTATAGAAAAATTTTCGTTAAAAAAATTTTTTCTATAGAAAAATTTTCGTTAAAAAAATTTTTCTATAGAAAAATTTTCGTTAAAAAAATTTTCGTTAAAAAAATTTTTTTCTATAGAAAAATTTTCGTCAAAAAAATTTTTCTATAGAAAAATGTTCGTTAAAAAAATTTTTCTTTAGAAAAATGTTCGTTAAAAAATTTTTTCTATAGAAAAATGTTCGTTAAAACGATTTTCGTTAAAAAAATTTTTCTAGGTTCTTAGGTTGGTAACATACCAATATTTCTATGTGTTGCATACGTAAGATCTAACATATAACAGCCACCATAATGGTGTAGGTTACAAAAATGGCACAAATACTAAAGTTGAAATCTATTATACTACAACAGCTAAATATGGAAAAAAAAACTCAGAAATATAAAAAAGTCATTATATTTGCTGGTAACCTAAATATTTATATATTTTTAATGTTCAAATACTCACATGCCACATAAATAATAATAACTACTTGCACATTAAATGCAGAATGGAGACGAAAAAAACAAAATGAAGAAAGAAAAACTGAATTTATTTACAAGTACATTAAGGGCTGGTATGTGATTAAGACCATTAAAATGAACCAATAATTCAAAAAATAACACACTCGCTTCAAAGAAAGGGGCAGTCGTTCTGCATGCAACATGCACATGCAACACTACACAATGCACTCTCTAGGGTTTTAAAGAAATTGCAGTAAAAATTTATGGGGGGAAAGTTACTTCTAAGTGGCGAAATTCTATTAAATGGTTCCATAAATATACAAAAATATTGAAAAATAAATCACACTTTCAAACTCTATAACTTTAAATGTAGCTTGCCTTTACAAAATACAACTTGGAGTTTCTTATAGCTTAAAGTCTTCTCTATAATATTCCCTCAACTCACCTTTTAAACTTTTTAAGCGTTTAGAAGTTATGCTTAAATTTAGATTTTAATTAATTTGTAAACTATGTGGCGTATGATTGATATTAATTCTCTAGTTATTTTTGAAAATTTATTATAACTTTGTTGTTAAAAGCTAGATTTCTCCTAAACTAAACAGATTGAATCTAAGACAACTTTTGATCAAAATTTTACTAAAGTCAAATTTTGATAAAAATTTTTCTAAAGACAAATTTTGATCAAAATTTTACTAAAGACAAATTTTGATCAAAATCTTACTAAAGACAAATTTTGATCAAAATTTTACTAAAGACAAATTTTGATCAAAATTTTACTAAAGACAAATTTTGATCAAAATTTTACTAAAGACAAATTTTGATCAAAATTTTACTAAAGACAAATTTTGATCAAAATTTTACTAAAGACAAATTTTGATCAAAATTTTACTAAAGACAAATTTTGATCAAAATTTTACTAAAGACAAATTTTGATCAAAATTTTACTAAAGACAAATTTTGATCAAAATTTTACTAAAGACAAATTTTGATCAAAATTTTACTAAAGACAAATTTTGATCAAAATTTTACTAAAGACAAATTTTGATCAAAATTTTACTAAAGACAAATTTTGATCAAAATTTTACTAAAGACAAATTTTGATCAAAATTTTAGTAAAGACAAATTTTGATCAAAATTTTACTGAAGACAAATTTTGAACAAAATTTTACTAAAGACAAATTTTGAACAAAGTTTTACTAAAGACAAGTTTTGATCAAAATTTGACTTTAGTAAAATTTTACTAAAGACAAATTTTTATCAAAATTTTACCAAAGACAATTTTTGATCAAAATTTGACTAAAGGCAATATTTAGATCAAAATTTTACTAAAGACAAATTTTATTTAAAATTTTACTAAAAACAAATTTTGATCAAAAGATCAATTTAATAATTTAAATAAATAAAGATAAATTTTATTTAAAATTTTACTAAAAACAAATTTAGTTCAAATTTTTACTAAAGACAAATTTTGTTCAAAATTTTACTAAAGACAAATTTTGATCAAAATTTTACTAAAGACAAATTTTGATCAAAATTTTACTAAATCCAAATTTTGATCAAAATTTTACTAAATAATGAAAAAATTTTTAAAAAAGTTTGACTAACTTAGAAAAAACTTAATATTTTAATGTCAGATTAATTTCTTGTTAGTTTTAAACAATTTTCATATTTTGTTAGAATTCTTACATTGTACGTCAGTTATTTGACTTACTAGAACTACAAATTTTATTCAAAAAACTCATTGTGATAAAAATTCTAAAATTATTAGTATAAAAGTTTTAAGCATAAAAATATTAGTTTTTTCTCAGTCTGTAGCCTTAACACCTGTTCCCCTTGGTATTTGGGAAGGATATTTTCTTAAAGCTTAGATTCTGCTCTATAATTTAGCTATATAACATTTTTCAGTCGCTCTTACCATTTAGAAGCTTCTCATTAATTCTCATGTAAGCCTATTTTAATACTACAAAGCGTATGATTAATATTAATTTCTTAGTTATTTTACTAAATGCTCCATAACTTTTTTGTTTAAAGCCAGAAATTTTCCAAAGCTTAACTATTTTAATCCATAATAAATGAGCTATTATTTTAACTGGTATTTAAAAGTTACCCAAGATAGATCTATCATATTTTAAAGTCTCAAACTCATAATTTTCCAACATTAACCTTAACTTTTTTTGCTGGATTAATATTTAATTTGTATTTATTAGTTCAACTTTGTTATTTTATTTTTTGCTTATTTTCCCAACTTTCTTAATCTCTTTTTATTAAACGTTTTTGTTTAACAATTTTTTTATTTTAAAATTTAACCATTAGTAGTCCCACAAATAAGATTTATTGCTTTTGCTTTAGATATTTCTTTGGTTTTATTGAAATTCAACAAATTTATCTAGAAACTTGAGAAAATTATGAGATATTATAAGTCCTTTTTGCTGTTTTCTGTTTAAAAAATGTAAGACCTTTTTACTAAGCCTTTCTGCAAAAAGTCCTTATAAATGTTTTCTAAATACTTTATAAAAAGTGTCAATTAAGTATTAATAGATTATAAAAAGTAAATTTATGTTTTCAGTTTTTTTTTTAAGAATTTCTCCCCTAAAATTATCAGCATCTGTTTTTCTCTATTATTTTTCAGATTTTAAATTTGTGCTAATTACTTGACCCCTGCTGTTTATTTTTCTTCTTTCACACTCTAATGCTCTTTCGATATTAGTCATAGGGGATTTCTATGTTTAATGCTTTCCTTTTCCTAAATATATACTACATATTTTTTAATTAAAAACGAATCTAAAGTTTGCATGTTTTTCACCATAAAATACATAAATATATATAAAAATGGAAGAAAAGAGAAAAAAACTACAAAATAAACAATTTTAAATGCGGGTATTTGGAAAACCATGGCAACGCATGGCAAAAAATTTTTCGATACAAAAGTTTTGATAAAACTTTTTATTGTTTGACGTTTATGAAAGTTTGCAGTTATAGGCGAAAGAGGTGGTTTGAAGTGAATGAATGTGTCTGTCTCTTAGGTATATAGTTGTGTATGTGCAGGATATAGAGTCCTTTATATCCTTTTTAAAGTAATATTTTAATCACACTCAAACATTGCACATATTGTAATTACAAAATTATTAGTGACGTGAGATTAAAAGATTTTTGAGAATTTAAGGGATAATAAAAAATTTTATATTATAACTACAGGAGGCGTATGACTAATATTAATTCTTTTGCCTTTAGTAAAATTTTAATCAAAATTTGTCTTTGGTGAAATTTTGATCAAAATTTGTCTTTAGTAAAATTTTGATCAAAATTTGTCTTTAGTAAAATTTTGATCAAAATTTGTCTTTAGTAAAATTTTGATCAAAATTTGTCTTTAGTAAAATTTTTGACTAAATTTGTCTTAAGTAAAATTTTTGACAAAATTTGTCTTTAGCTAAATTTTTAACAAAATTTGTCTTTAGTAAAATTTTTAACAAAATTTGTCTTTAGTAAAATTTTTAACAAAATTTGTCTTTAGTAAAATTTTTAACAAAATTTGTCTTTAGTAAAATTTTTAACAAAACTTGTCTTCAATTAAATTTTGAACAAAACATGTCTTCAGTAAAATTTTAAACAAAATTTGTATTTAGTAAATTTTTGATCAAAATTTGTCTTAAGTAAAATTTTAATCAAAAGTGGCCTTTGTTAAAATTTTGATCAAAATTTGTCTTTAGTAAAATTTTAACCAAAATTTGTCTTAAATGAAATTTTGATCAAAATTTGTTTACAGTAAAATTTCCCACAAAATTTTCTTTTAGTTAAATTTTTATCAAAATTTGTCTGTAGTAAAATTTTGATCAAAATTTGTCTTCCAAATTTTGATTAAAATTTCTCGTTTCTAAAATTTTTATCAAAATGTGTCTTTAGTAAAATTGATCAAAATTTTATTAAAATTTATCTTTAGTACAAATTTGATCAAAATTTGTCTTCAGTAAAATTTTCAACAAAATTTACTTTCAGTAAAATTTTAATTAAAATTTGTCTTCAGTAAAATTGACTTAAGTCAAATTTTGATCAAAATTTATTTTTAGTAAAATTTTGATCAAAATTTGTCTTAAGTAAAATTTTGATCAAATGTTGTCTTTAGTAAAATTTTGATCAAAAACTGTCTTTAATAACATTTTTATTTTTTTTTTGTTTTAGTAAAATTTTGATCGAAATTTTTTTAGTAAAACTTTGGTTCAAAATTGACTTAAGTAAAATTTTTAATCAAAATTTGTCATAAGTAAAATTTTGATCAAAATTTGTCTTTAGTAAAATTTTAAACAAAATTTTTCTTTAGTAAAATTTTGATCAAAATTTGTCTTTAGTAAAATTTTAAACAAAATTTTTCTTTAGTAAAATTTTGATCAAAATTTGTCTTTAGTAAAATTTTGATCAAAATTTGTCTTTAGTAAAATTTTAACCAAAATTTTTCTTTAGTAAAATTTTGATCAAATTTTTTTTTTAAATAAAATTTTTCTTTAGTAAAATTTTAATCAAAATTTTTCTTTAGTAAAATTTTGATCTAAATTTTTCTTTGGTAAAATTTTGATCAAAATTTTTCATTAGTAAAATTTTGATCAAAATTTTTCATTAGTAAAATTTTGATCAAAATTTTCTTAAGTAAAATTTTGACAAAAATTTGTCTGCAGTAAAATTTGTCTTTAGTAAAATTTTGTTCTAAATTTGTCTTTAGTAAAATTTTGTTCAAAATTTGTCTAGCAAAATTTTGATCAAAATTTGACTTAAGTAAAATTTGGATCAAAATTTGTTTTTAGTAAAATTTTGTTCAAAATTTATTTTTGTTTTAGTGAAATTTTTCAAAATTTCAAAAGGAATATATTTTGCATCGAATATTTTTTCATTTTTTTTCTTTAACATTATTTTTTTTAGTAGATAATCACAATTTATTTCATGTCCATTCGTTCTTCTACTGCTTAATCCCCTTATATTAGCTATCATTTTTCTAATCGTTTATTAACATTATCACGATGATTACTTAAGTCCTGTCATAATCGAATACCCATTAACATTAAATAACTGGCCAAAAATTTGCAATATTCAACCATTAAAGCCATTTGATGGCTCAAACGAAAAGGAACATAAAATGAATCATAAAAACAATCAATATTTTAACTACTACCTTCATATAACGTTAAGATACAGAGACACAAACATAGACTAAAACAAATACTTACAGTAAAACTTATACACATACAGAGCCACAAACATAACCCCTACTTATACATATATAAAATATGTACAGGGAGACAGACAGACTATTAACAGAAACTTTCATTATTTCTACACTCAGAATATTATGTGGGTAAAAATAAATGAAAATGTAATTTAAAATAAATGAATTTTCATTTAAAAACCGGTTGACTGCATTTTTGTTCAAATTCGAAGAAAAATTCATTTAAATTTGAATGTTAAAAAAATAACTTTAAATCTCCGTATAATTAAATATATTTTAAAATTAATTTCCAAAATTTTAACTGCCGAAAAACAACTAGCAAATTGTAAAATCAAACTAATTTTTTAGTTATTTTCAATTTTTTGACTATCAAAAAAATAACTATCAAATTTTTCAAATCGAACTAAAGTTTCAGTTATTTTCATTTTTTTGACTGACAAAAAATAACCTACAAAATTTTTCAAAATGAACGAAAGTTTCCGTTTTTTTAACTACCAACAAACTGACTGTAAAATTCTTTAAATCTAACTGATTTTTCATTCGTTTTCAATTTTTCGACTGCCAAAATAATAAAGGTCCAAATTCAGTGAAATTTAATGATAATTCAGTTATTTATTTAATAGATAAATGTACATACAAAAACGGAATTTTCAAAAACAATAATGCCTTTTATAACATTATTTTATAACATCAAATAATCAAATATTATTTTTATAATACTATAATTTATAACTAATTTTGTAAAACATTTTTAAAAATTGCCTACAGTGTTCTGGTATGTAAACTATTTTTTTTATTTTTTTCCATATATTGGATGTTGCTAACTGATTCTGCAATATGCCATTAGTTTTTGATATGAGTTCTAGCTGGAAAATTTAGTTTATCAAATATATTGAAACTGCATCTTTTGAATCTGAAATAACAAAAATAAAATAAAGTACTATATGTGATGAATAATATTAATAATAAAAAGTTATAAAAATTACTTTAATCTTAATTGTCCATTTTTCCTTCGCTTTGTTCCAAACCTACTTTAACCATGTGATTTTCTGAAAATGAAAAGGAAATGAAGGATTTTGTTAAAAATTGATTCACTTTTTAAAATTTCAAATAAAATTAAAATTTATTAATAATTAAAGTTTTATAAAAAATTAAAATTATATAAAAAAAATCAGATTATATAATTAAAAAAAATACAATTTTATAAAACAAAAAACTTTATAAAAACTTAAAATTTTATAAAAATTTAAAAAATTTTATTAATTTTTTTTTTACAAAAATTCTAAATTTTATAAACATTTTATATTTTATAAAGATATATTGATAAAATTTTTATAAAACTTTGCAATTTATATTAAATTAAGAATTAAAAAAAATGTTAAATATTAAAAAATTTAAATAAAACTATAGATTTTAATAAAATTATAAACTTAAATAAAAACATTTTTCAACTTAATAAAAATTGTAAAAATTTATAGAAATTCTACGTTTTATTAAAATTTTTGAATATAGAATTTTATAAAATATTATTTTTTTAAATTTTAAGAAAAATTTTGAATTTTATAATGTTGTGTATTTTACAAAATTTAAAATTTTTATTAAATTAGAAATTTTTATAAAATTTGAAATTTTTATAAAATTTGAAATTTTTATAAAATTTGAAATTTTTATAAAATTTGAAATTTTTATAAAATTTGAAGTTTTTATTAAATTTGACGATTTATTTTTAATATATTGAAAAAATTTAAATACATTTTTATTAAATTTGAAATTTTTATAAAATTTGCAATTTCTACAATTTTAAATTTTTATAAAACTAAAAATTTTTGACGACTTATAAAATTATTTTTAAAATATAAAAAAATTTTAACTTTTAAAAATTTTAGTCAAATTTTTATAAAATTTTATATTTGTTTACAAAATTTGAAAGTTTTATAAAATTTTAAGTTTTTTAAAAAATTTTAATTTTTTTAAATAGTAAATTTTTGCAATATCGTAAATTTTTGTAAACTTGTTAATTTTTATAAAATGTTAAATATTAATAAAATTATTAATTTAAATAAAATTATCACTTAATTTTATTTAACTAAAAATTTAAAAAAAATATGTAATTTTATAAAAATATGAAATTTTTTAAAAATTCAAAAATTTGACCAAAAATAATAGGGTATAATATTACTATCTATTATTTTTTTAAATTTTATAAAATTTTAATGTATTCTAAATTTAAAATAAATAAAACATTTAAAATTTATAAAATATTAGTTTCTATAAAATATTTGTAAAAATTTGAAGTTTTAATAATATTTTAATTTTGTTTAAAATTGTATTTGTGTTAAAAAATGATTTTTTTTATATAATTTGTATTTTTTATAAAATTTTCCCATAAAAAATTACGAATTAAATAAAATTTTAAGTTTTTATAAAACTTTATAATATTTTTTATAAAATTTTAATTGTGTTTATAATATTAATTTTTAATAAAATTTTATTTTTGTTTTTTATAATATTAAAAATTTTAACTTTAAGAAAATTTGATTAAATTAAAATTTTGTAAAAGTTTTAAATTTAATTTTTTTTTTATAAATATCGAAATTTTAAATTTTAACAAAATTAAATTTTTGTAAAATTTTAAATTTTTTGTGAAATTTAAATTTTATAAAATAATTATTTTTTAAAAAATTTAAGTTTTTTTTTTTAATTTACAATTTTTGGAAAAAAATTTTGTAGAATTTGAAATTTTTACAAAAAATTAAAATTTTTGTTAAATTTAAAGTTTTAATAAATATTGAAATTTTTATAAAATAAACCAAAAAAAGTAACATACCCGGGATGCTGGAACTTTTGTTTTGCGTAAACCTAAATAAAGATTTTTATTAGTATTTTTTTTTAATATATAAGAACAAGCTTACCTTTAAGCATGTACACAATCGTAGGAGTAAAACCTGTCTAGTTGAAGAAAGATTCTGGGCACCTGCAAATGCTTTCTCTGTAAATATGTTTGCATGTTAGATAAGGGAAGTTTTAGAATGTCCATGGATATTATTACACCAATTAATTGTCCATTGCAATATATCTTACGGAATTTGTTATCGAATGTAGTGTCGTAATGTCTATGGACCTTATGAAATGCCATCAAACATTTAGGCTTTTCTGAGAATTATTTTTACGTGATATTTGAGTGAAAAAAACAAATCAATTTCACATGGACGTGATTTGCAGAACAGTTTTTCTTAAAAAATCACAAAACGTTGAAATTTACTTACCTTCTTTTTTTGTTAAATATTTCAGTATTACAAAAAACTTCAAATAATTTTTTTTTCAATTTTTGTTAACAAATAATTTGCCGGCGTCTATGATTTGATTTTTTAATTTTCAAAGTTTTTTTTTTTATATAAGTAATTATTTAAATTTCACAGAAAAGAAAATAACTAAAATTAATAACTGTAATTGATTATCAATAATTTTGTGTAGTTTATTTTTTTAAATAAATAACCAAATCAGTTATTATTAGATTTTCATATATTTTCAAATGTTTATTCATTTAAAAACGATTCAACTGAAAATTTTTAAAACAAAATACAGTCAGTTACTGTTATAATTTTCTGAGTGTATTTATCGTAAAGTTGCTGTTATTTTTTGTTGTTTAATACCTGGTGCTTTAAAGGCGACAGGTACATTAATGCCATCAGGAAAAAACGGAAACAAAACAACGTTTTATTTTTAGCAATTTGGCGCCATATCTGCACGTAACAAACACTAACAATAACAACGCCATACCAAAATGAAAACATAATAGAACGTGCAAATATGAAACGGTAAAAAAATATAAAAGCAATTCACATATACAAACAAATAAACACATACTTTCATACAAATATGTACAATATTGGTTTTGTGTACAGGAAAATTGGGTAACTCTATTAGACTCTAACACATTCACATCAATGCACAAGCCAACATTGACTTACACCCAGCAAGCAAAAAGATTTTGATCAAAAATTATTTTAAGCAACATTTTAACCAAAATTCACCTTAAATAAAATTTTGATCAAAATTTGTCTTTAGTAAAATTTTGATCAAAATTTGTCTTTAGTAAAATTTTGATCAAAATTTGTCTTTAGTAAAATTTTGATCAAAATTTTTCTTTAGTAAAATTTTGATCAAAATTTCTCTTTAGTAAAATTTTGATCAAAATTTGTCTTTAATAAAATTTTGATCAAAATTTGTCTTTAGTAAAATTTTGATCAAAATTTATCTTTAGTTAAATTTTGATCAAAATTTGTCTTTAGTAAAATTTTGATCAAAAATTTTCCTTAGTAAAATTTTGATCAAAATTTGACTGTAGTAAAATTTTGATCAAAATTTGTTTTTAGTAAAATTTTGATCAAAATTTGTCTTTATTTAAATTTTGATCAAAAATTGTCTTTAGTAAAATTTTGATCAAAATTTTTCTTTAGTAAAATCAAAATTTGTCTTTAGTAAAATTTAGATAAAATTTTGTCTTTAGTAAAATTTTTATCAAAATTTTTGTTCAGTAAACTTTTGCTCAAAATTTTTCTTTAGTAAAATTTTGATCAAATTTTTTCATTACTAAAATTTTGATCAAAATTTGTCTTTAGTAAAATTTTGATCAAAATTTGTCTATAGTAAAATTTTGACCAAAATTTTTTTTTGTAAAATTTTGATCAAAATTTGTCTTAAGTAAAATTTTGATCAAAATTTGTCTTTAGTAAAATTTTGATCAAAATTTGTCTTTAGTAAAATTTTGATCAAAATTTGTCTTTAGTAAAATTTTGATCAAAATTTGTCTTTAGTAAAATTTTGATCAAAATTTGTCTTTAGTAAAATTTTGATCAAAATTTGTCTTTAGTAAAATTTTGATCAAAATTTGTCTTTAGTAAAATTTTGATCAAAATTTGTCTTTAGTAAAATTTTGATCAAAATTTTTCTTTAGTAAAATGTTGATAAAAATTTTTCTTTAGTAAAAGTTTGATCAAAATTTTTCTTTAGTAAAATTTTGATCAAAATTTTTCTTTAGTAAAATTTTGATCAAAATTTTTCTTTAGTAAAATTTTGATCAAAATTTTTCTTTAGTAAAATTTTGATCAAAATTTTTCTTTAGCAAAATTTTGATCAAAATTTTTCTTTAATAAAATTTTGATCAAAATTTTTCTTTAGTAAAATTTTGATCAAATTTTGATCAATTTTTAGTAAAATTTTGATCAAAATTTTTCTTTAGTAAAATTTTAATTAAAATTTTTCTTTAGTAAAATTTTGATTAAAATTTTTCTTTAGTAAAATTTTGATCAAAATTTTTCTTTAGTAAAATTTTGATCAAAATTTTTCTTTAGTAAAATTTTAATTAAATTTTTTCTTTAGTAAAATTTTGATTAAATTTTTTCTTTAGTAAAATTTTGATTAAATTTTTTCTTTAGTAAAATTTTGGAGAAAATTTTTCTTTAGTAAATATTTGATCAAAATTTTTCTTTAGTAAAATTTTGATCAAAATTTTTCTTTAGTAAAATTTTGATCAAAATTTTTCTTTAGTAAAATTTTGGAAAAAATTTTTCTTTAGTAAAATTTTGATCAAAATTTTTCTTTAGTAAAATTTTGATCAAAATTTTTCTTTAGTAAAATTTTGATCAAAATTTTTCTTTAGTAAGATTTTGATCAAAATTTTTCTTGAGTAAAATTTTGGAGTAAATTTTTCTTTAGTAAAATTTTGGAGTAAATTTTTCTTTAGTAAAATTTTGGAGTAAATTTTTCTTTAGTAAAATTTTGGAGTAAATTTTTCTTTAGTAAAATTTTGATCAAAATTTTTCTTTAGTAAAATTTTGGAGTAAATTTTTCTTTAGTAAAATTTTGGAGAAAATTTTTCTTTAGTAAAATTTTGGAGAAAATTTTTCTTTAGTAAAATTTTGGAGAAAATTTTTCTTTAGTAAAATTTTGATCAAAATTTTTGTTTAGTAAGATTTTGATCAAAATTTTTCTTTAGTAAAATTTTGATCAAAATTTTTCTTTAGTAAAATTTTGATCAAAATTTGTCTTAATTAACATTTTGATCAAAATTTGTCTTAAGTAAAATTTTGATCAAAATTTTTCTTAAGTAAAATTTTGATCAAAATTTGTCTTTTGTTTACACCCAGCAAGCAAAAAGATTTTGATCAAAAATTATTTTAAGCAACATTTTAACCAAAATTCACCTTAAATAAAATTTTGATCAAAATTTGTCTTTAGTAAAATTTTGATCAAAATTTGTCTTTAGTAAAATTTTGATCAAAATTTGTCTTTAGTAAAATTTTGATCAAAATTTGTCTTTAGTAAAATTTTGATCAAAATTTGTCTTTAGTAAAATTTTGATCAAAATTTATCTTTAGTTAAATTTTGATCAAAATTTGTCTTTAGTAAAATTTTGATCAAAAATTTTCCTTAGTAAAATTTTGATCAAAATTTGTTTTTAGTAAAATTTTGATCAAAATTTGTCTTTATTTAAATTTTGATCAAAAATTGTCTTTAGTAAAATTTTGATCAAAATTTTTCTTTAGTAAAATCAAAATTTGTCTTTAGTAAAATTTAGATAAAATTTTGTCTTTAGTAAAATTTTTATCAAAATTTTTGTTCAGTAAACTTTTGCTCAAAATTTTTCTTTAGTAAAATTTTGATCAAATTTTTTCATTACTAAAATTTTGATCAAAATTTGTCTTTAGTAAAATTTTGATCAAAATTTGTCTATAGTAAAATTTTGACCAAAATTTTTTTTAGTAAAATTTTGATCAAAATTTGTCTTAAGTAAAATTTTGATCAAAATTTGTCTTAAGTAAAATTTTGATCAAAATTTGTCTTTAGTAAAATTTTGATCAAAATTTGTCTTTAGTAAAATTTTGATCAAAATTTGTCTTTAGTAAAATTTTGATCAAAATTTGTCTTTAGTAAAATTTTGATCAAAATTTGTCTTTAGTAAAATTTTGATCAAAATTTGTCTTTAGTAAAATTTTGATCAAAATTTGTCTTTAGTAAAATTTTGATCAAAATTTGTCTTTAGTAAAATGTTGATAAAAATTTTTCTTTAGTAAAAGTTTGATCAAAATTTTTCTTTAGTAAAAGTTTGATCAAAATTTTTCTTTAGTAAAATTTTGATCAAAATTTTTCTTTAGTAAAATTTTGATCAAAATTTTTCTTTAGTAAAATTTTGATCAAAATTTTTCTTTAGTAAAATTTTGATTAAATTTTTTCTTTAGTAAAATTTTGATTAAATTTTTTCTTTAGTAAAATTTTGGAGAAAATTTTTCTTTAGTAAATATTTGATCAAAATTTTTGTTTAGTAAAATTTTGATCAAAATTTTTCTTTAGTAAATTTTTGATCAAAATTTTTCTTTAGTAAAATTTTGATCAAAATTTTTCTTTAGTAAAATTTTGATCAAAATTTTTCTTTAGTAAAATTTTGATCAAAATTTTTCTTTAGTAAAATTTTGATTAAAATTTTTTTTTAGTAAAATTTTGATCAAAATTTTTCCTTAGTAAAATTTTGATCAAAATTTTTTCTTAGTAAAATTTTGATCAAAATTTTTCTTTAGTAAAATTTTGATCAAAATTTTTCTTTAGTAAAATTTTAATCAAAATTTTTCTTTAGTAAAATTTTGATCAAAATTTTTCTTTAGTAAAATTTTGATCAAAATTTTTCTTTAGTAAAATTTTGATCAAAATTTTTCTTTAGTAAAATTTTGGAGTAAATTTTTCTTTAGTAAAATTTTGGAGAAAATTTTTCTTTAGTAAAATTTTGATCAAAATTTTTCTTTAGTAAAATGTTGATCAAAATTATTCTTTAGTAAAATTTTGATCAAAATTTTTCTTTAGTAAAATTTTGATCAAAATTTTTCTTTAGTAAAATGTTGATCAAAATTATTCTTTAGTAAAATTTTGATCAAAATTTTTCTTTAGTAAAATGTTGATCAAAATTTTTCTTTAGTAAAATTTTGATCAAAATTTTTCTTTAGTAAAATTTTGATCAAAATTTTTCTTTAGTAAAATTTTGATCAAAATTTTTCTTTAGTAAAATTTTGATCAAAATTTGTCTTAAGTAAAATTTTGATCAAAATTTGTCTTAAGTAAAATTTTGATCAAAATTTTTCTTAAGTAAAATTTTGATCAAAATTTGTCTTAAGTAAAATTTTGATCAAAATTTGTCTTAAGTAAAATTTTGATCAAAATTTCTCTTTAGTAAAATTTTGATCAAAATTTCTCTTTAGTAAAATTTTGATCAAAATTTCTCTTTAGTAAAATTTTGATCAAAATTTTTCTTTAGTAAAATTTTGATCAAAAATTCTCTTTAGTAAAATTTTGATCAAAATTTCTCTTTAGTAAAATTTTGATCAAAATTTCTCTGTAGTAAAATTTTGATCAAAATTTCTTTTTAGTAAAATTTTGAACAAAATCAAAAAAGTTTAATTTTGTCCTAAACTTGAAATTTGTTTTTCTTGGCATTGAGTATTAAAGATTACGTTTGGTTTCATTTGTTTTAGTTTTTTATACAGGTTGCTCCACTGTTTACCATAACTTAAGTTAACTAATTTTATATGTTTCTAAAGCTAAATTTAATTTCACAAGGGGAAGTTTTATCTGTGAGTTTTTCCTTTTCCATTTTGGTTGTTGTTCCGCATCCGACGATTTAATCACCTGCAGAGTTTTTGTAGACATAAACTAACACGTGAATAAATACATACACATCAGCAACATTTACATAATAAGTAAGTTTGCTTATTAAAAAAATATGGGTACCGCCAATCTGTTGAAAAAAATATAAAACTCAAATTTATTTATTTTAAAATTCTTAGTTTTTGAAAACAATTTTAAAAAGTTAAATAAGGACTTAACAAAAAATATTTACAGTTTATAAATCTTTAACACCCTAATGTCAATTCCCTATAAATCTCTGAGTTTTACTATAAGCATAAGCATTATATGAATATATTTTCTATAACTTATTATACTTTGGTGGAAAATCAGAAAGTGGTAATAAATAATAGTTTTTCCTGCTTTTCTTATTTGCTTTCCCTTAATCTTTAAAGCCGGAGAAGAAGTAGCAAGATTGTATAAATGTAAAGCAAACTGAATAGTTGAAAGAGGAAACACTTATAGGGAATTTAAAAGAAATAAAACGGAAAATTAAAGTATTTCTAAAGAATTATTTTCAATTTGCATTGAATTTGTGCAATTTGTTGGGATAAGTGGCAGATTTGCGTGGCGGGTTTGACAAGTTTGTTAACGAAACGGAAATCGTTTATAAAATAACATATGCAAATGACTAAGTCATAGACTAAGACATAGACTAAGACATAGACTAAGAGATAGACTAAGACATAGACTAAGACATAGACTAAGACATAGACTAAGACATAGACTAAGACATAGACTAAGACATAGACTAAGACATAGACTAAGACATAGACTAAGACATAGACTAAGACATAGACTAAGACATAGACTAAGACATAGACTAAGACATAGACTAAGACATAGACTAAGACATAGACTAAGACATAGACTAAGACATAGACTAAGACATAGACTAAGACATAGACTAAGACATAGACTAAGACATAGACTAAGACATAGACTAAGACATAGACTAAGACATAGACTAAGACATAGACTAAGACATAGACTAAGACATAGACTAAGACATAGACTAAGACATAGACTAAGACATAGACTAAGACATAGACTAAGACATAGACTAAGACATAGACTAAGACATAGACTAAGACATAGACTAAGACATAGACTAAGACATAGACTAAGACATAGACTAAGACATAGACTAAGACATAGACTAAGACATAGACTAAGACATAGACTAAGACATAGACTAAGACATAGACTAAGACATAGACTAAGACATAGACTAAGACATAGACTAAGACATAGACTAAGACATAGACTAAGACATAGACTAAGACATAGACTAAGACATAGACTAAGACATAGACTAAGACATAGACTAAGACATAGACTAAGACATAGACTAAGACATAGACTAAGACATAGACTAAGACATAGACTAAGACATAGACTAAGACATAGACTAAGACATAGACTAAGACATAGACTAAGATATAGACTAAGACGTAGACTAAGAGATAGATTGAGACATAGACTAAGACATAGACTAAGGCATACACTAAGAAATAGACCATGACGTAGTTTAAGATATAGATCAAATAGGGAATTTTTCAAAAATTTAATAAGTAAATTTTTTTAAAATTCAAAATTTAAAAAAAAAATTAAAAAATTCACTTAGAATTCGGAATTTTCGAAAATTTACCTTTTTTAGGAAATTTTTCAAAAATTTACTTTTTTAGGAAATTTTTTAAAAATTCACTTTTTATAGAGATTTTTTTCAAAAATTTACATTTTATAGAGAAGTTTTCAAAAATTAAATTTTCATAGCGAAATATTTCTGCAAAGCCGTCAATATTTGCTCTTCTGTTATCGCATAAATGGCTTTTATGTTTTAGCCTTAGTACTACAAATAGGTACATACATGTTTACTGTGATTGCCTCACTGTAACGTGGGTACTGTATCCAGACTTTAGGTTCTTATCAGAGTTTAAGTTTCCTCAAAATAATAGATCCAAAGTTTACTATGATCTTAACTTAAATATTCTTAGAGTAGCTCATCTACAACTTTTAGATGTTGATAATGAGGTATGTATTACTTCCATATCCATTATAAAGAAAACCATATAAATTCATACAATGGCAGCAACTTCTTTCCCTTTTTAAGAAAACCATATAAAATTCTCACTTCACGTTCTTCCCCCTTGTCTTCAATAATATCATTGTAATTATACTAAAACCAAAATGATAATAAATGATAGCAAGTAAAAATTGTCAAGTATTTACAAAAAACTAGACAAACTTTTTCTTAGTTTCCCCTAAGTCCTTTCTCAATTCCAATTGTTGTTGGTCCTTGCATTAGTTAGCAGCAGGAAACGAAACTGGAGCCTAAGCGCCTCTTTAGACCACCAGCCATTGTTCGGTACTGGAAGTAAATGCTTATATATTTAGTAACTGTTGGTAAAATGTACTTGAAGACTAAAAACTACTCAAGCTACAACCACTTGTACGAGTAGTTGAAATACGTTTATTTTTGGCTTCGTAAAGAAAAAAGCACATACATTTTTCTTGTTCATTTTTTGAATTTTTCCTACTTTCTAAAAATGTTCTTTCTTTATGTTTTATTATTCGCAAAACCACAGAAGAACATGAGTGTAAAAAAGTCATATTTATTTTACAAAAAACTGAAGGGAAAAACTTTTTTTTGCCAAAATTGTGGAGGAGCAAAAATTTTATAAATTGTAATAATGTTGGTTAAATACAACAATAACGACAACAACAGTAGCAACATTCATGTCTGGTAGTTTTGCGACAAAGTTTCGTTTTTGCCATTTTTTACTTAAAAGCTTAAATGAACAAGTTTTTCCTACTTAGGTGGCTTTTCTTTTCATTCCTTTACTTCCTTTATTTCCTCAACTTTTTCTATATGCATGCAGTTTTTTTTTCTTTTTTCCTTTTTTTTTTGTTAAAATACAAACTTATAAAATGTTTGCTAAAGTGTGAAAAATGGTTTTGTAAATCTGGTCAACCAAAGATTTTTAAAAAGCAGATAAATGCATTAGGGTAAGAAAAGACAGACGGACAGACAGCCAAGCAGCCAAACACATAGACCGACACCTCCTATACATCCACTGAAAAGACGTTAAGATTGAATAAGTAACAGAAGAAGAAAACAGCTGCATTATTTATTTTTATCCTTCTTTGGATGTTGGAAGTTCTTCCATATCTTTTCGTTAACGTTTTTATTGTCTAATTGTATTTGTAATGATGAATCGTTGAAATGTTTTATATAATATAAAAAAATATCGTTTAATTTTGGTTTTGATTTTAAGTGCTTTTTTATTTATGTTTTATTGCCATTATGGGACAGATATTGGCGGTTGGTTTGATTTGGTTGGATTAATATTGGAAAAAAAGGAAATATTATTTGATTGATAAGTTCCTAACTAATGGATAATGAATGGAAATGAATGCAATAATGTAAAACTGATGTGTTAAAAGAAATAGCAATTTAAGATATAGATACATATTTTGTGAAAATGATTCAAAAAAGACCAAACACATAACAAATGTAAACTAATAGTTTCGAAACCTAAGAATTCGTTTTTTTTTTAAATTCCCTAGAAAAAGTGAATTTTTAAAAAATTTCCTAGAAAAAGTGAATTTTTGAAAAATTCCCTATAAAAAGTGAATTTTTGAAAAATTCCCTATAAAAAGTGAATTTTTGAAAAATTACCCTATAAAAAGTGAATTTTTGAAAAATTCCCTATAAAAATTAAATTTTTTGAAAAATTCCCTATAAAAATTAATTTTTGAAAAATTCCCTATAAAAAGTGAATTTTTGAAAATTTGCCTTAAAAAATTAAAATTTTGAAAAAAAAGTCTATGTCTGTGTCTTAGTCTATGTCTTAGTCTATGTCTTAGTCTATGTCTTAGTCTATGTCTTAGTCTATGTCTTAGTCTATGTCTTAGTCTATGTCTTAGTCTATGTCTTAGTCTATGTCTTAGTCTATGTCTTAGTCTATGTCTTAGTCTATGTCTTAGTCTATGTCTTAGTCTATGTCTTAGTCTATGCCTCACTCTATGTCTTAGTCTATGTCTTATTCTATATCTTAGTCTATGTCTTAGTCTATGTCTTAGTCTATGTCTTAGTCTATGTCTTAGCCTATGTCTTAGTCTATGTCTTAGTCTATGTCTTAGTCTATGTCTTAGTCTATGTCTTAGTCTATGTCTTAGTCTATGTCTTAGTCTATGTCTTAGTCTATGCCTCACTCTATGTCTTAGTCTATGTTTTAGTCTATGTCTTAGTCCATGTCTTAGTCTATGTCTTAGTCCATGTCTTAGTCTATGTCTTAGTCTATGACTTATGGATCACCCCTCAAAATTAAGTAAAATTAAGAAACTTTCCGTGTCTAGCGAGGCCATAGGTAAAAAAGGAGCCTTTTGCCTTTTAAATATTTTTTCCATTTACCTAAAACTATCACTTGGAAGATATTTTTAATCACTGTTCCCCGAAATCCAGGGTTTGTGTTTAAAATGTTCTCATTTAGATTGATTCTACTGTTCTATCAATTCGTTGATAAAATATTTAAAAATTGTTTGCTATTTTTGGATTATGTCGTTTTTGCGTTTCTTTATCCTGCCTACGCCTTATATTCAGTAAAAGGAAATTGTCTTTTCCTCCTACAAAAATTGTGTCAAATATAACGAAATATATAAAAATTTCGCAATAAATCTGATTTAAAAGCAAAATGTTGTATTTCCCAATTTCATTTTTCTAATAAAAAAAATGTATGTTCTTGTTGATTTAGCTAATAAATGTTTTTTCTTTCTTATTCTTTAACAATTTGTTGCCGTCTTTAACACTTTAAGCTAAAATGTTTATTATAAAAATAAAATGAAGTTAATATAAAAATTGGCAAATACATGGAAACACTTGCACAAAACATGAATGAACTCGTTCGTTATTTAGAAAAATTGTTTTCTTAAGGGGCTTTGGCGTTGTTGCATTTGTGTGTATGCCACAAATTTAAGAATATCTACAGTAAACCCTCGCTTTACCAGATTTTTTGAGTTTAGAAAATAAAAGAGTTTTCTAAAGAACAAATGGCAAAAGGATGATTATTCTATAAAAGAGATGACGAAGGGAAGATTTTTCTATAGAAAAATTGATAATGGGAAGAGATTTCTATAGAAAAGTTGATGACGGGAAGAGTTTTCTATAGAAAAGTTGATGATGGGAAGAGTTTTCTATAGAAAAGTTGATGATAAGAAGAGTTTTCTATAAAGTTGATGATGGGAAGAGTTTTCTATAGAAAAGTTGATGATGGGAAGAGTTTTCTATAGAAAAGTTGATGATGGGAAGAGTTTTCTATAGAAAAGTTGATGATGGGAAGAGTTTTTTATGAAAAAGTTGATGATGGGAAGAGTTTTCTATAGAAAAGTTGATGATAGGAAGAGTTTTCTATAGAAAAGTTGATGATGGGAAGAGTTTTCTATAGAAAAGTTGATGATGGGAAGAGTTTTCTATAGGAAAGTTGATGATGGGAAGAGTTTTCTGTAGAAAGTTGATGATGGGAAGAGTTTTCTATAGAAAAGTTGATGTTGGGACGAGTTTTCTTTAGAAAAGTTGATGATGGGAAGAGTTTTTTATAGAAAAGTTGATGATGGGAAGAGTTTTCTTTGGAAAAGTTGATGATGAGAATAATTTTTAGAAATGGAAAGAGTTTTCGAATTGTCTAGATGCCTATAATTGAGTGTTAACTGTAATTCCATTTCTTAGAAATAAGAGAATATGTCTGTGTGTGGTTGTATGTGCGGCAGGGGGTATCCTAAACAATATTTGTAAGTATTTAGTTCGTAGTATTGTTGGAAAATGGAACCGGCAGTAGTTTTTCGTTTGTATGTATTTTCATTATAAATGTGCATTTTACATGCAAACAATATAAAATATACAACATACAATACATGGCAAATATCTAAAGTGCAGAATAGAGCAAAAGGCTAATGGCCTTAGGATAACTATTACTAGTTCTATATTAAACATGAGGAGTTATATATAAATGAAAATTCTAATTCCGTCGACATAACAGCAACTACAATTTGAAACTTATAATAAAAAGAGAAGTGAAATAAAAAAACATTTAAATGTACTCACACCTGTTACTTTAAAATTCCTGTTTAAATCCTTTGGCTTGAATTTTTGTTATAAAACAACTTGCAACTTTACTTAGGTCCTTTCTTCTAACATTTCTGAAAACAATTAGATAATGAAAAATTTTCCACAATTTCTTTGGCTTACTAGAACGGGATTACTAAAGGACTCCAAAGAAATTAGAACAGAAAATATCATTTATTAACTGACCATTGTTTGGCTTCAAATTCATTTCCTCATTAAATCGAACAATGAATGTACATACGTATATTAACAAAAGGATGAAGTTTTACATACATATGTTTTGAATTTGAATTGGAACAAATGATGGATCAATGATATTAAGAAAATGTGGAGAATGCTAAATAGATAAGTTTTCTATAGAAAAGATGTCGCTCGGATAAGCTTTCTATAAAAAAAAGTTGTCACTGTGATAAGTTCTCTACAGAAAAGTAGTTGCTGTCATATGTTTTCTATAGAAAAGTTATCGATGTGTTAATTTTACTATAGAAAAGTTGTCACTGTGATAAATTTTCTATAAAATTGTTATCGCTGTGATAAGTTTTCCATAGAAATGTTATCGCTGAGATAAGTTTTCTATAGAAAAGTTGTCGCTGTGATAAGTTTTTTTTTATAGAAAAGTTGTCGCTGTGATAATTTTTCTATAAAAAAGTTGTTGCTGTGATAAGTTTTCTATAGAAAAGTTGTCGCTGTAATAAGTTTTCTATAGAAAAGTTGTCGCTGGGATACGTTTTCTAAAGAAAAGTAGTTGTTATGATAAGTTTTCTATAGAAAAGTTGTTGCTGTAATAAGTTTTCTATAGAAAAGTTGTCGCAGGGATACGTTTTCTAAAGAAAAGTAGTTGCTGTGATAAGTTTTCTATAGAAAAGTTGTCGCGGTGATAAGTTTTCTATGGAAAAGTTGTCGCGGTGATAAGTTTTCTATGGAAAAGTTGTCGCGGTGATATGTTTTCTATGGAAAAGTTGTCGCTGTGATAAGTTTTTTTTTAGAAAAATTGTCACTGTGGTAATTTTTCTATAGAAAAATTGTCGCTGTAATAAGTTTTCTTTAGAAAAGTTGTCGCTGTGATAAATTTTCTTTAGAAAAGTTGTCGCTGTGATAAGTTTTATTTAGAAAAGTTGTCACTGTGGTAATTTTTCTATAGAAAAATTGTCGCTGTAATAAGTTTTCTTTAGAAAAGTTGTCGCTGTGATAAATTTTCTTTAGAAAAGTTGTCGCTGTGATAAGTTTTCCTTAGAAAAGGTATCGCTAAGAAAAATTTTCTTTAAAAAGTGGTCGCTGTGATAAGTTTTCTTTAGAAAAGTTGTCGCTGTGATAAATTTTCTTTGGAAAAGTTGTCGCTGTGATAAACTTTCTTTAGAAAAGTTGTCGCTGTGATAAGTTTTATTTAGAAAAGTTGTCACTGAGGTAATTTTTCTATAGAAAAGTTGTCGCTGTGATAAGTTTTCTTTAGAAAAGTTGTCGCTGTGATAAATGTTCTTTAGAAAAGTTGTCGCTATGATAAGTTTTCTTTAGAAAAGTTTTAGCTCTGATAAATTTTCTATAGAAAAGTTGTCGCTGTGATAAGTTTTCCTTAGAAAAGGTATCGCTAAGATAAGTTTTCTTTAGAAAAGTTATGGCTGTGATAAGTTTTGTTTCAAAAATTGTGGCTGTGATAAGTTTTCTTTAGAAAAGTAGTCGATGGGTTAGGTTTTATATTATACAGGAAATTTGTAGTTAGTAAAAACTTCATTAATATTAAGATTTATAAATGCTAATATTTTTTAGTCAAAAATTTATAACTAATTTAATATAACTCTTTTCTTTTTAGGTAAGTGTTATCCTTAAAGCTGAAATAATTAGTCAGGTATTTATTAAAAAGTTGTTATAATGGATAAAAGTTATTATAATGATAACTATTTAAGTATTAAATTGTCTCTTAAATGAGGATGAAAAATTACTATAACCAACTTTTTTGTTTTAAAAAAATTGCTAATACCTTCAAAACAATATGATAGTGTGTGTGAAGGTATTTGAAAAAATATATATAATAAATAAAAAATGCATGTCTTGCATTTCAATGTGTATGTGAAGGATATTCTGTTATAGTAATGGGATGTGTAATTTTCAATGGGAAGCGGAAGGACAACAACAGCATCATCAGAAAAAATATAAAAAAATATTTCGTTTTCTGAATTAAATACTACCGTTACTAGGTATTTATTTGGTGTTGGTTATAAAAGCATATCTGTGTTTTTCTCGAAATGCATATGTGTATGTCACTCAGTTCTTTTTTCACAAAAGCAAGAGTGAATGACTGACTGACTGAATGAGAGAGTGAATGACATGATGCCATGGAATTTCTATGTGAAAATGCATTTAAATATAAAAGACATTCCTTTTCAAGTGACACGAAAACGCATAATTTATTATTTATTCACACCCATTTACACGAAGACATCCACACACACATACACAATACATTTACATAATCATTTATTTAGCCAGGCATTTTCATTTACCCAGACTATGAGAAAAAATAAAATTTACTCTTTAATTACGTACAAAACAGAGACCCTAAATAGGCTCTGAGCTGTAATTTGTATAACCAAAATGTTGGTTTGCCAGTTTAAAGACCTTTGACATAGATCTTTAAAATTAAATAGACGAAATAAAATTTTCAAGCAAAACCTTAATTTGGCCAAATTACAATAGACAGATTTTAATCTATTATTAAAAAGGTAAAAAACTAAATAGAGAAACAAAGGAAATTAAATATTCATATGTAAGTGAATTAAATGTGTTAAGGGAAACCCCATAAAAGTTGGGAGCTAAAAATACAATTTGATTAAAACAAAAAATGAACTATTAAAAAATGAGGTATAACGGACATAACATGATGAGGTTAGAAAGGGTATTCTATAGAAAAAATTACGATAGGAAGAGTTTTCTATAGAAAAAATGACGATAGGAAGAGTTTTCTATAGAAAAAATGACGATAGGAAGAGTTTTCTATAGAAAAAATGACGATAGGAAGAGTTTTCTATAGAAAAAATGACGATAGGAAGAGTTTTCTATAGAAAAAATGACGATAGGAAGAGTTTTCTATAGAAAAAATGACGATAGGAAGAGTTTTCTATAGAAAAAATGACGATTGGAAGAGTTTTCTATAGAAAAAATGACGATAGGAAGAGTTTTCTATAGAAAAGATGACGATAGGAATAGTTTTCTATAGAAAAGATGACGATAGGAAGAGTTTTCTATAGGAAAAATGACGATAGGAAGAGTTTTCTATAGAAAAAATGACGATAGGAAGTGTTTTCTATAGAAAAAAATGACGATAGGAAGAGTTTTCTATAGACAAAATGACGATAGGAAGAGTTCTCTATAGAAAAATTGACGATAGGAAGAGTTTTCTATAGAAAAAATGACGACAGGAAGAGTTTTCTATAGAAAAAATCACGACAGGAAGAGTTTTCTATAGAAAAAATGACGATAGGAAGAGTTTTCTATAGAAAAAAATGGCGATAGGAAGAGTTTTCTATAGAAAAAATGACGATAGGAAGAGTTTTCTAAAGAAAAAATTATGATAGGAAGAGTTTTCTATAGAAAAAATGACGATAGGAAGGGAATTTTTATAGAAGAGATAACGATAGGAAGAGTTTTCTATAGAAAAGATGACGATAGGAAGAGTTTTCTATAGAAAATAAGACGATAGGAAGAGTTTTCTATAGAAAAGATGACGATAGGAAGAGTTTTCTATAGAAAAGATGACGATAGGAAGAGTTTCTATAGAAAAGATGACGATAGGAAGAGTTTTCTATAGAAAAGATGACGATAGGAAGAGTTTTCTATAGAAAAGATGACAATAGGAAGAGTTTTCTATAGAAAAGATGACGATAGGAAGAGTTTTCTATAGAAAAGATGACGATAGGAAGAGTTTTCTATAGAAAAGATGACGATAGGAAGAGTTTTCTATAGAAAAGATGACGATAGGAAGAGTTTTCTATAGAAAAGATGACGATAGGAAGAGTTTTCTATAGAAAAGATGACGATAGGAAGAGTTTTCTATAGAAAAGATGACGATAGGAAGAGTTTTCTATAGAAAAGATGACGATAGCAAGAGTTTTCTATAGAAAAGATGACGATAGGAAGAGTTTTCTATAGAAAAGATGACGATAGGAAGAGTTTTCTATAGAAAAGATGACGATAGGAAGAGTTTTCTATAGAAAAGATGACGATAGGAAGAGTTTTCTATAGAAAAGATGACGATAGGAAGAGTTTTCTATAGAAAAGATGACGATAGGAAGAGTTTTCTATAAAAAAGATGACGATAGGAAACTTTTTGTGGAAAACTGAACAACACGATAACTTTTTTTTTTTTAATATATCCCAGAGATAACTTTTCTATAGAAAACTTTTTAAGCAACAACTTTTCATTAAAAAACTTATCCCAGCGACAACTTTTCTATAGAAAACTAATCCCAGTGACAACTTTTCTTTTGAAAACTTATCCCAGTGACTACTTTTCTATAGAAAACTAATCCCAACGACAACTTTTCTATAGAAAATTTATCCCAGCGACGACTTTTCTATAGAAAACTAATCTCAACGACAGCTTTTTTATAGAAAGTTATCCCAGCGACTACTTTTCTTATAGAAAACTAATCCCAACGATAACCTTTCTATAGAAAACTTATCCAAGCGACAACTTTTCTATAGAAAACTTATCCCAGCGACAACTTTTCTATAGAATACGTATCCCTTCGACAACTATAGAAAACTTATCCCAGCGACAACTTTTCTATAGAAAACTTATCCCAGCGACAATTTTTCTATAGAAAACTTATCCCAGCGACAACTTTTCTATAGAAAACTTATCCCAGCGACAACTTTTCTATAGAAAACTTATCCCAGCGACAACTTTTCTATAGAAAACTTATCCCAGCGACAATTTTTCTATAGAAAACTTAACCCAGCGACAACTTTTCTATAGAAAACTTATCCCAGCGACAACTTTTCTTTAGAAAAAATATCCCAGCGACAACTTTTCCATAGAAAACTTATCGCGGTGACAACTTTTCTATGGTGGCATAATTTTTCTATAGAAAAGCTGTCTCTATGATAAATTTTTTAAAGAAAAGTTGTCGCGTTGCCAAGTTTTCTACAGAAAATTGTTCGCTGGGTTTAGTTTTGTTTAAAAAAAATTGTGGCTGGACGAGTTTTTACTTTTCTAAATTAGGTTTTAATTCCAATCCTTTAATCATCTTAATTGAAGGCTTTTTCGAATAGTATGACAAAAGGAAAAGGCACAATCCCTACTAAAGTCATTTTAGAATCAAGTTTTCTTATAAAAAACCCCCTACGACGTATGAGTGATAGAAAATGTGCAAATATTTCCTATGCATCAATCATACGTCATAGAGTCTTTAGTTGTTTATGCCAAGTTTACTGCAAACATTCATTTACTTATTCTTCCTATGTCTATGGTAAAGGACACCAAACTGAAATAAGTACTTACCAGCTACATAATTTCTCTCGTATTGGTTTCCTTGTTGGCACTTTTAAACAAAACGTCAATCTTTAGTAGAATTTCATATGTCTATCTATCCGTTTATCTGTATGTCTGTCTGTCTGCCAGCATACATATTTCATGGTCGAATTGCATTTGAGTTTTATTCCGAGCCAAGGTCTTTGGAAGCTGTTGCTGATGTTATAAGTGAAAAAACAAATTTCGTGTTTTGAGAGAAAGGTGTTTCTAATGTTTTTCGGTAATTAAGTGTTTATTCTAAATATCGTGTTAATTTGAGAGATTAGATTAATTAAAATGTTTATAGTTTCAAACATGAAGGTTATGTTAGTTACTACAAATAATGGCACTTAGTAGATAACTGAGAATTCGTTGTAACTAGTGGTTTTCTATACAGAAATGTTAACGACAGAACATTACCAAAACCTTTATAAGTCAAATGTTTGCAAACTTTTGCAACTGAGATTCCTTAATGTTATAAAACACACTTAAAGGAATAAGATGTTGAAGCATTATAGAACAGATTGTGCGGTGTTTGGTTTTTATCACTTCGTGACTCTATGAAAATTTTGTTTTATTCAGAAATGCTAAAAATTGTTATTAATTGTCTTTAACTATACCTAAAAGGTTTTCATATTTTCCAATATTTGAATTACGAGTATTATCAGCGTATCCTTTTAATAATAAAACTATATCCTTTTAATACCTTATAACGAATTTTCCAATTTTCCGATATTTTCTGTTAGATTAACTGATTACAAAAACTCTAAAGTTAATTGGTTTTTGCCGTAAATGCAATTAAAAAAAATCCTTGTACCTTTTCTGACACAAAAAAAAAACAAACCAAACATGTTAACATTTTGTGTCAGCAAAGATTTGAATACAAACATACATACCTTATACTAAAGTCGTCTGTGACTATAGAAAAAATCAATCATCAATAAAAATCACATTTTACTCTGGAAGTGGAAGTGAGTTTGTGCATGTTAAAAAACTATTTATAACACGGGCAAAATCAAATTATGTTTACAATCAACAGTGTAGAAAAAAAAATCACAGTATCACGAAATGGAAAAAAAGAATCATAAAAAAAACCGATAAATGTATAAAGTTGTAGTAGTCAAAAAAACTAAATCTATTTTATAACAAAAATGAAAAAAAAAATATAAGAAAAACCAAAGTTAACACATTTCAAAAGCTTTATAACAATTTGATTCATGGCTTACAAATGTGTGGATATCCCAACGGGAATGACTACTTCTCTCAACGTATTTTTTTTCTATATAGAAAAAACTCTTCCTAACGTCACTTCTTTCTCTATATAGAAAAACTCTTCCTAACGTCACTTCTTTTTCTATATAGAAAAACTCTTTCTAACGTCACTTCTTTTTCTATATAGAAAAAACTCTTCCTAACGTCACTTCTTTTTCTATATAGAAAAAACTCTTCCTAACGTCACTTCTTTTTCTATATAGAAAAAACTCTTCCTATCATCACTTCTTTTTCTATATAGAAAAAACTCTTCCTAACGTCATTTCTTTTTCTATATAGAAAAAACTCTTCCTAACGTCAATTCTTTTTCTATATAGAAAAAACTCTTCCTAACGTCATTTCTTTTTCTATATAGAAAAAACTCTTCCTAACGTCACTTCTTTTTCTATATAGAAAAAACTCTTCCTAACGTCACTTCTTTTTCTATATAGAAAAAACTCTTCCTAACGTCACTTCTTTTTCTATATAGAAAAAACTCTTCCTAACGTCACTTCTTTTTCTATATAGAAAAAACTCTTCCTAACGTCACTTCTTTTTCTATATAGAAAAAACTCTTCCTAACGTCACTTCTTTTTCTATATAGAAAAAACTCTTCCTAACGTCACTTCTTTTTCTATATAGAAAAAACTCTTCCTAACGTCACTTCTTTTTCTATATAGAAAAAACTCTTCCTAACGTCACTTCTTTTTCTATATAGAAAAAACTCTTCCTAACGTCACTTCTTTTTCTATATAGAAAAAACTCTTCCTAACGTCACTTCTTTTTCTATATAGAAAAAACTCTTCCTAACGTCACTTCTTTTTCTATATAGAAAAAACTCTTCCTAACGTCACTTCTTTTTCTATATAGAAAAAACTCTTCCTAACGTCACTTCTTTTTCTATATAGAAAAAACTCTTCCTAACGTCACTTCTTTTTCTATATAGAAAAAACTCTTCCTAACGTCACTTCTTTTTCTATATAGAAAAAACTCTTCCTAACGTCACTTCTTTTTCTATATAGAAAAAACTCTTCCTAACGTCACTTCTTTTTCTATATAGAAAAAACTCTTCCTAACGTCACTTCTTTTTCTATATAGAAAAAACTCTTCCTAACGTCACTTCTTTTTCTATATAGAAAAAACTCTTCCTAACGTCACTTCTTCTTCTATATAGAAAAAACTCTTCCTAACGTTACTTCTTTTTCTATATAGAAAAAACCCTTCCTAACGTTACTTCTTTTTCTATATAGAAAAAACTCTTCCTAACGTCACTTCTTTTTCTATATAGAAAAAACTCTTCCTAACGTCACTTCTTTTTCTATATAGAAAAAACTCTTTCTAACGTAATTTTTTTTCCTATATAGAAAAAACTCTTTCTTACGTCATTTTTTTTTCCTATATAGAAAAAACTCTTTCTAACGTCATTTTTTTTCCTATATAGAAAAACTCTTTCTAACGTCATTTTTTTTCCTATATAGAAAAAACTCTTTCTAACGTAATTTTTTTTCCTATTTAAGAAAAAACTCTTCCTATTTTTTTTCCTATTTAAGAAACAAAGTCTTTCTATCGTCATTTTTTTCCTATATAGAAAAAACTCTTGCTATCGTCATTTTTTCCTATAAAGAAAGAATTCTTCCTATCGTTATTTTTTTTCTATATAGAAAAAACTTTTCCTATCGTCATTTTTTTTCCTATATAGAAAAAACTCTTCCTAACGTCATTTTTTTCCTATTTAAGAAAAAACTCTTCCTATCGTCATTTTTTGTCCTATATAAAAAAACTCTTTCTATCGTCATTTTTTTTCTATATAGAAAAACTCTTCCTATCGTAATTTTTTTTCTATATGGAAAAAACTTTTCCTATCGTCATATTTGTTTTTTTATATAGAAAAAGCTCTTCCTATCGTTATTTTTTTCCTATTTAAGAAAAAACTCTTCCTATCGTCATATTTTTCCCTATTTAAGAAAAAACTCTTCCTATAGTCATATTTTTTCCTATTTAAGAAAAAACTCTTCCTATTGTCATATTTTTTTCCTATATAGAAAAAACTGTTCCTATCGTCATTTTTTTTCCTATAGAGAAAAAACTCTTCCTATCGTAATTTTTTCCTATTTAAGAAAACACTTCTCCTATCGTCATTTTTTTCCTATTTAAGAAAAAACTCTTCATATCGTCACTTTTTTTCTATATAGAAAAACTCTTCCTATCATAATTTTTTTCCTATTTAGAAAAAGCTCTTCTTATGGTAATTTTTCTAACAGCCTCAAGCTATGCTACATATTTTAATTTTTAATAAGTCGTTAAGTAGAATTTTCCAACTTCAACGAAACACTGTATAATTTGGCAGGTCTCTAAGACACTTCCGTTTCCCGCTGGGCTATAACTGAGCATTAATGTGTGTGTGTGTGTGTGTGAGAATATGTAAGTGTACTTGTATAAAGTGGCTTTATTGTGGAAGAATGTAATTTATCATTGCATGTTTTCCAGCCACACGGACTGACACAATTGAAACTAAAAAAAACAAACGCTAAAAAAGGCAATAAGTGCTAAAAAGGCTACAGTATCTATAAAAAATCCAATTGCTCTCAACCAAAAAAAAATGAAAAAAATCGTATATAGAACATCAATAAAAATGAAAAACACACAGATTAAAAAATCACACACCGACACTTACATTCTGAACTTATGGGAAAAAACAGCTCTAAATGTTAGTTCTAATATTTGTATAAGTCAGTGTGAGTTTTGATTTTCCAAACTGCATGTGTAAGTGTTATAAACAAGCCAAAAAAATTGAAAATGTTTCAACGGAAAAATAGAACACTTAAACACCAGTTACTCATATTATGAATATGGAGGAGGAGGGAAAAAATATGGCATTTTTATTCCATTTTTTATAACGAGAATTTTTCATTGTGCCGATAAGCCACTGATACAGCAGACGGAACGAAAGACCACATATGGCGATTTGGAAAACATAAATGTATTTTCATTTAAATAACATAGAAACACACACACACACATACATACATACATTGGAAAATAAAGACTTTCTCCTAAATATCCGTAACAATTGAAACTAACAACTAGAATGAATAAAAAGGATAGCAAAAATAAAACAAATGAATGAAAGCAGACATGAATTGAAATTTGTACACACAAACGTCATGTATCATTTTGTTTAGGAATCCTTGTAAATATAAATGTGCTCCTAAGGACTGAGAACTTAAAAATCCATTTGAAATAACTCAAAAAAATTGTATTGCATAGTTTAAGGCAGTTTGTTTAGTATCAAAGTTTTCTATAAAGAAAATATTTCGTAAACGGCTTTTCTATAGAAAAGTAAGAAAGTGCTATAGTCGGTCAAGCCCGACCATACGATACCCTTTACCACTAAGGTCAAAGGTGTTCTTTTTCCTGTATACAGACAAATATTTGATAAATTTTGCCATCATACAAACATTTTCTCAAACCCTATATATTTAAGCTGTTTCCGTCATTTAGACTTATATGAGAGCTAGGGTCAAATGTGGACCGAATAGACTCAAAATTCTTCAGATTTATAAGTATTTAGAGATTTTTGTCTCATTTAGTGCGTTTTGACAGAAGAGTCTGTATGGGAGCTATAGTCAAATGTGGACCGATTTTTTAAATTTCATAAAAAAATATTGATATTTGTGGCCAAAATATCAATTCCCGGAAGTGGGTCCTATGGGAGGTACCATAAAAAATGGTCCGATTTTGACGAATTTCAATAGCCATGGTCCCATTATCAAAAAATTATATGTGCCAAATTTCATTAAATTATCTTTAGAATTGCGACCTGTACTTTGATAACATGATACTCAGAAAGTAATTATAAGCCTATTTCTATGCGTTACACTGCAAACTGCACAAACTTACAATACCCTTTCCACCTATGGTTCTGAAGGGTATAAAAATTTAGATAGAAAGAGTTTTTCTATAGAAAAAGTAAGTTGTTTCTATGTAGAAAAAATGGCGTTCTATATAGAAAAATTATTTTTTTTATAGGAAGCTAATTCTGACAATAGTAATTTAACCTTTTCACTTTAAATCTATTTCTGACATTGTCTTTATCTCACTTCTCATCGTCCTTAGGTGTGAAATATTTATTGTTCCTCTACATGCCATAACATGTTTTACTCTTCATGCTCTAAACTTATGATACTCATGTTAACATAATCACTCACACGCTTTAACATAACATAACTGTTTTTACACACACTATCATTCATCTATAAACTTAAATTAACTACTACAAAGCTTCCCACATCCGTGTGGCGTGGGAAGCAATCAACCAAAATAGAAATTGTACTGACCATCACTATCATCATCATCATTATTATTTCCTCTAGAAAAGCCGTGAATCATTGTTATCATAACGAAAAAAAATTGAGAAGAACTAAAACACTTCATTCATCACATTCCAATGATTGGAAAACGTGACTCGTGAATCATCATCTGCCTTAACAGCAAATAGAAGTTTTATGTGAGGGCGAAAGTAATGAATGATTTACACAATTTGAATTTTGTGATTTTTTTTTCAAATTTTGTTCTAAATAATTTAAAAAAAATATATTTTTTTGTGTTATAAAAAAGGTATAGAAATGTGCTTAATGTTCTTAAACGAAAAGTGATGAAATTTTTCATCGAACTTTAACATTGATGCCGATTTAATTAAGATACAGAACCTTGGCTTTAGACTGCAGAAGAAAATAACTTAATCTCATACTTAGTTTAGGAGATATCCGGAATTTTTTTTCTTTGGACAAAAACTAAGTTGTTTCGGTTCTGCTCGGTGCTCCTACCATAACCACGTGAAAGTCTCTTTAGATTGAATGAAAAAAATTTACCGAAATTTACCGAAAGTTCAAAATTTTCTGAAAAAAGTCATGTAAATTGTTACGCATAATTTAAACAAAAAGTGTTGCAGTGGTTTAGGCGTAACTTTTTAGCAAAATTGAATTTAAGTGTAAGTCCAAGGCAGGTACCCCTAGGAGTTGACGGATTTCAACCAAAATTGGTAAAGTTCTTGTTTGGATCAACAAATAGACGTGCGCCATATTTCATCAAAATCTGTTGAGATTTGCGGCTTGTATATTGAGAAGAAAAAGAATAAGTGAACAAATGGGGGTCCAAAGCAGTTTCCCCGAGGAGTCAACTGATTTTAACCAAAATTATTAGAGCTCTTTTTTATATCAACTAATAGACGTGTGCCGAATTTCATCAAATTCTGTATAGAATTGCGGATTTTACATTAAAAAGAAAAATAGGTGAAAAATGGGGGTCCAAGACAGTTACCCCAAGGAGTCGACGAATTTCAACCAAAATTAGTGGAGCTCTTTTCTGAATTTATTAATAGATGTGTGTCGAATTTGATCAAATTCTGTTGAGAACTGCGAAGAAAAATAGGTAAAAAAGAAATAGAAACATTTTTGATGAAAAAATTTTCTATAGTAACATTTTTGGTGAAAAAATTTTCAACAGAAAAATTTGTGATAAAAAAATTTTCTATAGAAAATTTTTCATGAAAAAATTTTTTATAGAAAAATTTTTGATGAAACAAGTTTCTACATTTTTGATGAAAAAAGTTTCTATAGAATAATTTTGATAAAAAAAAATTTCTATAGAAAAATTTTTGATGACAAAGTTTTCTATAGAAAAATTTTTAATGACAAAGTTTTCTATAGAAAAATTTTTGATGAAAAAATTTTTCTAAAAAATTTTTGATAAAAAATTTTCTATAGAAAAATGTTAGATAAAAAAATTTTCTATAGAAAAATGTTTTTAATAAAAAAATTTTCTATAGAAAAATTTCTGATAAAAAAATTTTCTATAGAAAAATTTATGATAAAAAAAATTTTTCATAAAAAAATTTTCTATAGAAAAATTTTTGATAAAAAATTTTCTATAGAAAAATTTTTGATAAAAAATTTTCTATAGAAAAATTTTTGATAAAAAAATTTTCTATAGAAAAATTTTTGATAAAAAAAATTTTCTATAGAAACATTTTTGTTGAAAAATTTTTCTATAGAAAAATTTTAGAAAAAAAAATAATTTTCTATAGAAAAATTTTTGATAAAAAAATTTCTATAGAAAAATTTTTGATAAAAAAATTTTCTATAGAAAATTTTTGATGAAAAAAGTTTCTACATTTTTGATGAAAAAAGTTTCTATAGAAAAATTTTGATAAAAAAAAATTTCTATAGAAAAATTTTTGATGACAAAGTTTTCTATAGAAAAATTTTTAATGACAAAGTTTTCTATAGAAAAAGTTTTGATGAAAAAATTTCTCTGAAAAATTTTCTATAGAAAAATGTTAGATAAAAAAATTTTCTATAGAAAAATGTTTGATAAAAATTTTCAATAAAAAAATTTTCTATAGAAAAATTTTTGATGAAAAAGTTCTCTATAGAAAAATTTTTGATAAAACATTTACAAATTTTTCATCGAATTTGATCAAATTCTGTTGAGAACTGCGAAGAAAAATAGGTAAAAAAGAAATAGAAACATTTTTGATGAAAAAATTTTCTATAGTAATATTTTTGGTGAAAAAATTTTCAACAGAAAAATTTGTGATAAAAAAATTTTCTATAGAAAATTTTTGATGAAAAAATTTTTTATAGAAAAATTTTTTATGAAAAAAGTTTCTACATTTTTGATGAAAAAAGTTTCTATAGAAAAATTTTGATAAAAAAAAATTTCTATAGAAAAATGTTTGATGACAAAGTTTTCTATAGAAAAATTTTTAATGACAAAGTTTTCTATAGAAAAATTTTTGATGAAAAAATTTCTCTAAAAAATTTTTGATAAAAAATTTTCTATAGAAAAATGTTTTTAATAAAAAAATTTTCTATAGAAAAATTTCTGATAAAAAAATTTTCTATAGAAAAATTTATGAAAAAAAAAATTTTTGATAAAAAAATTTTCTATAGAAAAATTTTTGATAAAAAATTTTCTATGGAAAAATTTTTGATAAAAAAATTTTCTATAGAAAAATTTTTGATAAAAAAAATTTTCTATAGAAACATTTTTGTTGAAAAATTTTTCTATAGAAAAATTTTAGAAAAAAAAATAATTTTCTATAGAAAAATTTTTGATAAAAAACTTTCTATAGAAAAATTTTTGATAAAAAAATTTTCTATAGAAAATTTTTGATGAAAAAAGTTTCTACATTTTTGATGAAAAAAGTTTCTATAGAAAAATTTTGATAAAAAAAAATTTCTATAGAAAAATTTTTGATGACAAAGTTTTCTATAGAAAAATTTTTAATGACAAAGTTTTCTATAGAAAAATTTTTGATGAAAAAATTTCTCTAAAAAATTTTCTATAGAAAAATGTTAGATAAAAAAAATTTTCTATAGAAAAATGTTTGATAAAAATTTTCAATAAAAAAATTTTCTATAGAAAAATTTTTGATGAAAAAGTTCTCTATAGAAAAATTTTTGATAAAACATTTACAAATTTTTCATCAAAAATGTTTCTATAGAAAAATTTTTGATAAAAAAATTTTAAAAATTAAAAATGAACTCAAGCTTGATTAATCTTAATTTTTCAATTAAAAAAATTTTCTCTAGAAAAATTTTTAATAAAAAAATTTTCTATAGAAAAATTGTTAATAAAAAAATATTCTATAGAAAAATTTTTGATAAAAAAATTGTCTATAGAAAAATTTTTAATAAAACAATTTTCTATGGAAAAATTTTTAATAAAAAAATTTTCTATGGAAAAATTTTTAATAAAAAAATTTTCTATAGAAAAATTTTTAATAAAAAAATTTTCTATAGAAACATTTTTAATAAAAAAATTTTCTGTAGAAAAATTTCTGATCAAAAAAATTTTCTATAGAAAAATTTCTGATAAAAAAATTTTCTATAGAAAAATTTTTGATAAAAAAAATTTTCTATAGAAAAATTTTTGATAAAAAAATTTTCTATAGAAAAATTTTTGATAAAAAAATTTTCTATAGAAAAATTTTTGATAAAAAAATTTTCAATAGAAAAATTTTTGATAACAAAAATTTTCTATAAAAAAATTTTTAATAAAAAATTTTCTATGGAAAAATTTTTGATAAAAAAAATTTTCTATAGAAAAATTTTTGATAAAAAGACTTTCTGTAGAAACATTTTTGATAAAAAAATTTTCTATGGAGAAATTTTTGATGAAAAATTTTTGATAAAAAAATTTTCTATAGAAAAATTTTTGATAAAAAAATTTTCTATAGAAAAATTTTTGATAAAAAAATTTTCTATAGAAAAATTTTTGATAAAAAAGTTTTCTATAGAAAAATTTTTGATAAAAAAATTTTCTATAGAAAAATTTTTGATAAAAAAATTTTCTATAGAAAAATTTTTGATAAAAAAATTTTCTATAGAAAAATTTTTGATAAAAAAATTTTCTATAGAAAAATTTTTGATAAAAAAATTTTCTATAGAAAAAATTTTGATAAAAAGACTTTCTGTAGAAAAATTTTTGATAAAAAAATTTTCTATAGAAAAATGTTTGATAATAAAATTTTCTATAGAAAAATTTTTAATACAAAAATTGTCTATTTTTATAAAAATTTTCTATAGAAAAATTTTTGATAAAAACATTAAAAAAAATGAAGTAGAAAACGTTTTCTTCTTAAAACTTTAGAATTACACATTGAAAAAATACCTATTTTAATTGAAAGTATAAAAAACGGCAACTCTGCCGACTATTTTTTCGAAATTTCTTGAAACTTTCAAAGGATTATGAAGGTTATATTTGTTTCTAATAACTAAAAATCTGTTAATCTTTAGTTCGAAGGACAAGATTATCCTTATATAAATAAGTTTTGCTTAATTCAAATATAATTTGTAAAAAAACTGTATACTTCCTTAATTGCCAAAAGTCAACAGAAAGATATGTACAAAAAAAAAATCCAAATCAACTTCCTTGTAAAAAAAGAAAAATACCAGTACAAAAATATAAATATTCATGGTTCATGTTTTTTTATGGCCAAGTCCATTCATTTAATCCATCATGATGGTTAAACAAAAATAAAAAAACTGACATGAGCTCATATATGAGAGTGTCTGCTGTCGCTGCTGCTACTGGTTAACATCCTGTAGAACAAACAATACCATAAATGTCCTTTTTTGTTTAAATGTCATTCATACGTACTTGTAAGGAATTACACACATGCACACATTTTGTTTGTCTTGATATTTTGCTAGTTTGCCTTTGTCCTGTTGTTTGTTCTTCTTAAATATGATTCATATTTGCAGAGCATCAACAACATCGACATTACCCATCACCAATGCCACCACTAACGTCATCATCCTTTTTTTTTTTGTTAGTTTTTCTGTTCATATTTTTGTAAGATGACATCATTATTATCATTATTCTCATCATCATCTTCATCTTCTTTGTCAACGTTTCTCATAAAGAACGAAAATAATAGGAATTTCGTTTGTCTCGTTACTGTCTGGTATTGATAACGTTGATGATGTCGTCCGTCGTCGTCTTGTCATTTTCATTGAAGATTTTTTTGTTATTCTCTTCGGTTTTTCTTGTTCATATTTATTTTTTAAATTTATTGCTAATAAACGTGTATGATGTGTTTTTCTGCTGCTGCAAATATCCTTGTAAGCGTATTTTATGATTGCTCGTAAAAGGACATTTACATAAAGTATAATTGTAAGTAAGTGTAAGTGTGTCTGTCTGCCTGTTCTGTTTTTCAATGTATTTCAGTTTTTAAATTTCCAATAAATATTTAAGAGGATTTTCTGCTTCCAGAAGCAGCATTAACAGTTTGCTTATATCAAAAATAAAAAAAAAACTTAAAATAAGGACTTGCTGATGACATGAAGTAGGAAGATTACATTTTACTTTAGACTTCATTAGTTATTCATTGTTCCCGTATTACCTGGGCTTTTAAGCTAAATAGAGAGCAAGAGACGTGCCGCATTTTAATTCAAATTTCCAATAACTCTTAAAATGTTATTAGTTTCTTAAGGTCGATAAATAAAGTGATACAAAATATTTTATGTATTTAAATGGCAGCTCGAATTGCAAAAACATTACAGTAAATAAGTAGATATTATTCTAATATATTGGGGTAATAAATATGGGCTAGTTATTTTAAGAGATATAACTTATAAAACAACGCAATTTATTAAGCGTTAAAGGTAATCGAGTACTTTTACATTTATACAGTGGCTAACAAACAGTGGCTAATGAAACATTTTCTATCCAAATCAGATATTCTTTAAAAATTTCCTATCAAAACAATAACATTTTCGAAAAATTTCCTATAAAAATAAGAAATACTTGAAAAATTTCCTATAAAAATTAGAAATTTTTGAGAAATTTCCTATAAAAATTAGAAATTTTTGAAAAATTTCCTATGAAAATAAGAAATTTTTGAAAAATTTTCTTTAAAAATAAGAAATTTTAGAAAATTTTCCTATAAAAATAAGAAATTTTTAAAAAATTTCCTAAAAAAATAAGAAATTTTTGAAAAATTTCATATAAAAATATGAAATTTTTTAAAAATTTCCCATAAAAATTAGAAATTTTTTAAAAATTTACTATAAAAATAAGAAAGTTTTGAAAAATTTCCTATAAATATAAAAAATTTTTGAAAAATTTTCCATAAATATAAGAAATTTTTGAAAGATTTCCTATAAAAATCAGAAATTTTTGAAAAATTTCATATAAAAAAAAGAAATTTTTGAAAAATTTTCTATAAAAGTCAGAAACTTTTTAAAAATTTCTTATAAAAATAAGAAATTTTTCAAAACTTTCCTAAAAAAATAAGAAATTTTTTAAATATTTCCTTAAAAATAAGAAATTTTTGAAATTTTTACTCCAAAAATAAAAAAATATTTGAAAAAAATTCCTAAAAAAGTAAAAAAAAAATTGAAAATTTTCCTATAAAAATAACAAATTTTTGATAAATTCCCTATAAAAATAAGAAATTTTTGAAAAATTTCCTATAAAAATAAAAAATTTTTGAAAAATTTCCTATAAAAATATGAAATTTTTGAAAAATTTACTATAAAAATATGAAATTTTTGAAAAATTTCCTATAAAAATATGAAATTTTTGAAAAATTTCCTATAAAAATATGAAATTTTTGAAAAATTTCCTATAAAAGAAATTTTTGAAAAAATTCCTGTAAAAATAAGAAATTTTTGAAAAATTTCCTAGGAATAAATTGAGATAAATTAATAAAAGAAATTTTTGAAAAAATTCCCGTAAAAATAAGAAATTTTTGAAAAATTTCCTATAAAAATAAGAAATTTTTGAAAAATTTCCTATAAAAAATAGAAATTTTTGAAAGATTTCCTATAAAAATAAGAAATTTTTGAAAAATTTTCTATAAAAATAAGAAATTTTTAATAAATTTCCTATAAAAATGAAAGATTTTTGATAAATTTTCTATAAAAATAAAAAATTTTTGAAAAATTTCCTATAAAAGAAATTTTTGAAAAAATTCCTGTAAAAATAAGAAATTTTTGAAAAATTTTCTATAAAAATAAGAAATTTATGAAAAATTTCCTTTAAAAATAAAAAAATAAATTGAAAAATTTCCTATAAAAATAAGAAATTTAAAAAAATCCTATAAAAATAAGAAATTTTTAAAAAATTTCTTATAAAAATAAGAAATTTTTGAAAAATTTCCTATAATAATAGGAAATTTTTGAAAAATTTATAGGAAATTTTCAAAATAGAAAATTTTTGAAAAATTTACTGTAAAAATAAAAACTTTTTGAAAAATTTTCTATAAAAATAAGAAATTAAAAAAAATTTTTTTTTTAATTTCCTATAAAAATAAGGAATTTTATTTAAAAATTTCCTTTAAAAAATAAATTTTTGAAAATTTCCTATAAAAATAAAAATTTTTTTAAAAATTTACAAAAAAGAATAACAAATTTTTTGAAAATTTCCTACAAAAAAAACATTTTGTTTTTTAAATTTCCTATAAAAATAAAAAGATTTTGAGATATTTCCTTTAGAAATAAAAAAAAATATTAAAAATTTTCCTATAAAAATTAGAAATTTTTAAAAAATTTCCTTCTGCCCTCGTTTATTTATTATTTTTATAAAAATCATATGAACTTTATTTCTTTACAAATTTACATTATAAACTGCAAAACTACTAGAAGTATGCAAGTATTTTTAGTTTTCATTATTATATTTTCCCCAGAAAAAAATAACCCTAAAAGTATGCAAGCCATTTATTATTGATTATATTGCTAAAATGTTGAGTGCTATGAAGCATAAAATTTCGAAATCCCTTATAAATTTTTGTTAAAACCATAATAAATGTACATTCACTTAAAAATATATTAAAATTTAATAATTCAAACTTACATACACAAACACACATTTAGTAACACATAAAAATTACTAAAATCCTAAGCATAACTAAACTATTTTCTAAAAATAAAATTGATTAAATTAAAAAAAAAACTAAAAAGATTTTTTACTCAATGACATTTTTTTCATAAAAAATATTTCTAAATATTCCAATTTATTTTTGTCGTCTCTAAGTCGCCCAATTAAGTTTATTGGCCAAAAAAAAAAATTTTAATATTTTGAATTTATTTAAAATACCATTGAAGCACGCAGAGACCTCAATAAAATAACAATAAAAAATTTCAGTCACAATTTCTACACATGACCTCCTGTCTCCCTCTAATTACAAATGATTTTTATGTAATGAAAACCAAGCAAAAATTCAAATTTAAAGAGAAAGCAAAAAAAAAAAAACAAAATAATGTTGTTAAATATTGATAACCATTAAACACGCAAAATGTTGATTGTTTAGTTTAACCAAAAAAATAACAAAATAAAGAGAGTAGAAAAACATGAGTGACATATTTAAATTGTTGCTTGTTTTCAAATTAAAAATAAATAAAATGTAAAGCCTAAAACTAGGCTTCATTTATTAAACATTCAAAAGACCTAAAAGTAGGCTATAGTTTTTTGTTGATTCATATTAATTTTAATATGTGATTTTAAATAGATGTAGGAAAATGACCCAAATTTAGAAAAGTTTTAAAAGAAAAAAAAGAGATATGGGATATGTAAACTGGTCAAATACATAGATACATATATCTCTTCAAATGTAAATAAGAAACTTTTAAAAAAATTCCTGTAAAAATAAGAAATTTTTTAAAAACTTTCTATAAAATAAAGAAATTTTTAAAAAATTCGTTTAAAAATAAGAAATTTTTTAAAATTTTTCTATTAAAAACAAAAAATTCGTTAAAAATTCCTTTAGAAATTTTTTAAAAATTTTCTTTAAAACTAATAAATTTTTGCAAAATTAAAAATAAGAAATTTTCGAAAAATTTCCTAAAATTTTTTTTTTTTTAATTTAACTATAAAAAATAAAATTTTTTAAAAATATCCTGTAAAAATAAAAAAAAAATTAATTTCCCACAAAAATATGAATTTTTGAAAAATTTCTTATAAAAATGATAAATTTTGAAATATTTTTTTCAAAATATTCCTATAAAAATAAAAAGAAAATTGAAAAATTTCCTAAAAAATAAGAAATTTTTAAAAAATTTCTCATAAAAATAAGAATTTTTGAAAAATTTCCTATAAAAATAAAAAAATTTTGAAAAATTTCCTATAAAAATAAGAAATTTTTGAAAATTTTGCTATAAAAATAAGAAATTTTTGAAAAATTTCCTATATATTTATATAATTTTTAAAAATTTCTTAAAAAAAAATACAACTTTTCAAAATTTTATATAAAAATAAGAAATTTTTAAAAAAGTTCTTATGAAAATATGAAATTATTGAAAAATTTCTTATGAAAATAAGAAATTATTGAAAATTTTTTTATGAAAATAAGAAATTCTTTAAAAATTTCCTATGAAAATAAGAAAATTTTTGAAAAATGTTCTGTAAAAATAAGAAATTTGTAAAAAATTTTTAATAAAAATAAGAAATTTTTGAAAAATTTCCTATAAAAATAAGAAATTTCTGAAAAATTTCTTATAAAATTAAGAAAATTTTGAAAAATTTAAAAAAAAAATAAATTTTTGAAAAATTTCCTATAAAAATAAGAAATTTTTAATAAATTTTCTATAAAAATAAGAAATTCTTGAAAAATTTTTTATAAAAATTTTTGAAAAATTTTTTATAAAAAAAAATAAATTTAAAAAAAATTCTACAAAAAAAAAAAAATTTTGAAAAATTTCTATAAAAAGAAGAAATTTTTGAAAAATTTCCTATAAAAATAAGAATATTTTGAAAAAGTTCCTATAAAAAAAAATAGAAATTTTTAAAAAAATCCCTATAAAAATAAGTACTTAAAAAAAATTCCTATAATGATAAAAAAATTTTTTAAATTTCTGAAAGTTTCTATAAAAATAAGAAATTTTTGAAAAATTTCTTATAAAAATAAGAAATTTTTGAAAAATCTCCTATAAAAATAAGAAATATTTGAAAAATTTCCTATAAAAATAAGAAATTTTTTAAAAATTTCCTATAAAAATAAGAAATTTTTTAAAATTTTCCTATAATAATAAGAAATTGTTGAAAAATTTTCTATAAAAATATAATTTTTTTTTTTGTCTAATTTTCTATAAAAATAAGAAATTTTTGAAAAATTTAAAAAAAAAATCAGAAATTTTGAGAAATTTACTATAAAAGTAAGAAATTTTTGAAAAAACCTTTTCAAAATTTCATATAAAAATAAGAAATTTTTAAAAAATTTTTTATGAAAATAAGAGTTTTTTTTTAAAAATTTCTTATGAAAATTTTTCTAAAAAAATAAGAAACTTTTTGAAAATTTTTCTATAAAAATAAGAAAATTTTTGAAAAATTTTCTATAAAAATAAGAAATTTTGAAAAATTTCCTATAAAAATAAGAAATTTTTGAAAAATATTCTTATAAAAATAAGAAATTTTTTAAAAATTTCTTATGAAAATAAGAAATTATTGAAAATTTTCTTATGAAAATAATAAAATTTTTGAAAATTTTTCTTTAAAAATAAGAAATTTTTTAAAAATTTCCTATAGAAATAAGAAATTTTTGAAAAATTTCCTATAGAATTCAGAAATTTTTGGAAAATTTCCTATAGAAATAAGAAATTTTTGAAAAATTTCCTTTAGAAATATAAATTTTTGAAAAATTTCCTATAGAAATAAGAAATTTTTGAAAAATTTCCTATAGAAATAAGAAATTTTTGAAAAATTTCATATAGAAATAAGAAATTTTTTAAAAATTTCTAATAAAAATAAGAAATTTTTTAAAAATTTCCTTTAAAAATCAGAAATTTTTGAATAACTTCCTATAAAAATAAGAACATTTTTGAAAAATTTCCTATAAAACAAGAAATTTTTGAAAAATTTCCTTTTAAAATAAGAAATTTTTGAAAAATTTCTTATAAAAGGTCGAAATTTTTTAAAAATTTTCTATAAAAGTACGAAATTTTTGAAAAATTTTCTGTAAAAATAAAAAAAATCCTATATAAAAAAAAGTTTTGAAAAATTTCCTATAAAAATAAGAAATTTTTTAAAAAATTTCTTTTAAAAATAAGAAATTTTTAAAAATTTCCTTAAAAAATAATAAATTTTATAAAATGTTCGTTGATACGAAAAATTAAAAAATCTAATCGAAAATTTTGTTCGAGAAAATTTAATGCCTTTAAGAATTTTAATGTTTTTTTAATCCAACCACATATTATTTTAATTTTAATAAATTTTCTTTTGATTTTTAATAACTTTTTGTGTTTGAGCTTTCATTTGCAAAAATTTTCTCTTTGACCTTTTTGGCTTTGTTTAACCTTTTTGTCTTTATATTTCTGCATTCAATTTATTTTGATATGAAGGAATCTTTATTTTAACCACAAAGTAAATATTTGTATTTTATACATTTTAATGCGATAAAATCAAGAGAAATATGTAATAATTTAAAAAGCAATTGCTTTTAAAATTTAACCACACTTCACAAGATACACTCGAGGAAAAATGTTTAAGTCTAGGTACATTAAAATAATTAACAAAATAATAAAATTCGATGTAAACTAATATATGTATAAGATAATTTTGCATACTTTTAGGAGGTAAGAGAATACTTAATGGCTTTGTTTGAAGATTTTAATAAATCAATAAAATAATAAGTTGAGAAACTTTAGAAAACCCCCTAGATGTATGCAACAAGAATTGTATTTTTGTCTGAACAAAATCTTTTGGTGTTTTAAATACATACATAGATATTAAGATTTTGTTGTTTTAAGACTCAAACATTATTTCCTTCAAATTATTTCTGTGGTTACAATATTTGTTATTATGTTGTCAAGCAAAATATTTAAAACATTTCTATTTGTAAATTCTACCAACAGCAAAAGACAACATGAATTTGAAAGGACAACAGGCAACACACATTTTCAATAGAAACAAACAACAAGTTTATCATTATGGGTTATTTAAATAATGTCCTCAGAATTGAGAAACCTTTTTTTGAGATTAGTTTTTGGTTTACAGAATCAACAGTATTCCATATAAGTACATATGTAGCTTAACACACAGACACATACGATTATTTAACTAATATAAAATACCAGAAACCCGCCCAAAAAATAAAAGACTTATACTGTTAAACAAACATTATCCTAGTTGTCAATTTTATTATAAATTCATACTCTCGAAAAATACTAGATCCGGTTCACCCACACTTACAACAAGATTCAAATACATATACTACAAGTATCTATGTCTGTATGTATCTGTGTTGACATTTTCATATTTATGCATGTATTTTCTATCCTTGACTCAAATAATACTTCTCTCTACAACAACAACAACTATATACTTGAGAGTCTAAAATAGTCTCATCAATTATTCATGATGTCAACAGACAAACAAACAAACGAGCAAACAAACAAACATTCTATTGTAAAAACAAACAAACTAACAAAAACACTTACTCATACTCATACTCATACATACATACTTAGATGAAATAGACGACATTCATGTACCGACAAAGGAAAATGAACACACACACACTTACGTTTGTAACACAGTGGAAAATTATTGTAAAAAAACAACAATAAATAAATATTTATGTTGTAAACTACAGGCACCGATTGTCAAATCATTCTAATGTTTCCTAATGCAAGAGTGCAATGTCGTTAGAAATGTATTAGAAATCACATCTATTTTCAATTATAAAGAAAGTATAGGGTGGAAACATCCATTACATAATTGAATGAATGGAAAGTCAATCACGCTATGATTCACAAAAATAATTTTCTATTATTTTTGGAGGAAATTTTTCAAAAATTTCTTATTTTTGTAGAAAATTTTTTAAAAATTTCATATTTTTGTGAAATTTTTTTTTTTTTTTAAATTCTTCAAAAATTTCCTATTTTTATAGGAAATTTTACAAATGTTTTTTTTTTGTATCGGAAATTTTTTAAAAATTTCCTTTTTATAAAGGAAATTTTTAAAAATTTGCTTTTTTATAGGAAATTCTTCAAAAATTTTATATTTTTATAAAAAAATTTTCAAAAATTTTATTTTTTCATAGAGATTTTTTAATTTCTGATTTTTAAAAGAATTTTTTCAAAAATTTCCTTTTTTATAAGAAATTTTTCGAAAATGTCCTACCTTTATACATTTTTTTAGATTACATTTTTATTTTTATAGGAAAATTTTCAAAAATTTACTTTTTTTATATTTAATTAATAAAAAATTTCACATTTTCATAGCTTTCAAAATTTTTCTATTTTTATAGAACTTTTTTTTAAATTTTCCTACTTTAATAGGAAATTTTCAAAAATTTCCTATTTTTATAGGATTGTTTTTTCAAAAATTTCCTATTTTATCGGAAATTTTTCATAAAATTCCTATTTTTATAGAAAATTCCTTAATTTTTTTTATAGGAAATGTTTGGAAAATTTCCTATAAAAATAGATAATTTTTTAAAAATTTCTATAAAAAAAAAGAAATTTTCGATAAAAATAGAAAATTTTTGAAGAATTTCATATAAATATAGGAAATTTTTGAAAAATTTCGTATAAAAGTTGGAAATTTTTTAAAAATTTCGTATAAAAGTAGGAAATTTTTGAAAAATTTCGTATAGAAGTAGGAAATTTTTGAAAAATTTCCTATAAAAGTAGAAAATTTTTTAAAAATTTCCTATAAAATTAGGAAATTTTTGATAAATTTCCTATAAAAGTAGGAAATTTTTGAAAAATTTCATATAAAAGTAGGAAATTTTTGAAAAATTTCCTATAAAAGTAGGAAATTTTTGAAAAATTTCCTATAAAAGTAGGAAATTTTTGAAAAATTTCCTATAAAAGTAGGAAATTTTTGAAAAATTTCCTATAAAAGTAGGAAATTTTTGAAAAATTTCCTGTAAAAGTAGGAAATTTTCGAAAAATTTCCTATAAAAGTAGGAAATTTTTGAAAAATTTCCTATAAAAGTAGGAAATTTTTGAAAAATTTCCTATAAAAGTAGGAAATTTTTGAAAAATTTCCTATAAAAGTATTAAATTTTTGAAAAATTTCCTATAAAAGTAGGAAATTTTTGAAAAATTTCCTATAAAAGTAGGAAATTTTTGAAAAATTTCCTATAAAAGTAGGAAATTTTTGAAAAAATTCCTATAAAAGTAGGAAATTTTTGAAAAATTTCCTATAAAAGTAGGAACTTTTTGAAAAATTTCCTATAAAAATAGGAAATTTTTGAAAAATTTCCTATAAAAGTAGGAAATTTTTGAAAAATTTCCTATAAAAGAAGGAAATTTTTGAAAAATTTCCTATAAAAGTATTAAATTTTTGAAAAATTTCCTATAAAAGTAGGAAATTTTTGAAAAATTTCCTAAAAAAATATAAAATTTTTGAAAAATTTCCTATAAAAATATAAAATTTTTGAAAAATTTCCTATAAAAATAGAAAATTTTTGAAAAATTTCCTATAAAAATAGAAAATTTTTGAAAAATTTCCTATAAAAATAGAAAATTTTTAAAAATTTCCTATAAAAATAGAAAATTTTTGAAAAATTTCCTATAAAAATAGAAAATTTTTGAAAAATTTCCTATAAAAATAGAAAATTTTTAAAAAATTTCCTATAAAAATAGAAAATTTTTGAAAAATTTCCTATAATAATAGAAAATTTTTTAAAAATTTAATATAAAAATAGAAATTTTTGAAAAATTTCCTATAAAAATAGAAAATTTGTGAAAAATTTCCTATAAAAATAGAAAATTTTTGAAAAATTTCCTATAAAAATAGAAAATATTTGAAAAATTTCCTATAAAAATAGAAAATTTTTGAAAAATTTCCTATAATAATAGAAAATTTTTGAAAAATTTCCTATAAAAATAGAAAATTTTTGAAAAATTTCCTATAAAAATAGAAAATTTTTGAAAAATTTCCTATAAAAATAGAAAATTTTTGAAAAATTTCCTATAAAAATAGAAAATTTTTGAAAAATTTCCTATAAAAATAGAAAATTTTTGAAAAATTTCCTAGAAAAATAGAAAAATTTTTAAAAAATTTCCTATAAAAATAGAAAATTTTTGAAAAATTTCCTATAAAAATAGAAAATTTTTGAAAAATTTCCTATAAAAATAGAAAATTTTTGAAAAATTTCCTATAAAAATAGAAAATTTTTGAAAAATTTCCTATAAAAATAGACAATTTTTGAAAAATTTCATATAAAAATAGAAAATTTTTGAAAAATTTCGTATAAAAATATAAATTTTTTGAAAAATTTCCTATAAAAATAGAACATTTTTGCAAAATTTCATATAAAAATAAAATTTTTTTGCAAAATTTCCTATAAAAATAGAAAATTTTTGAAAAATTTTCTATAAAAACAGAAAATTTTCTTATAAAAATAGAAAATTTTTGAAAACTTCCTATAAAAATAGAAAATTTTTTAAAAATTTCCTATAAAAATAGAAAATTTTTGAAAAATTTCTTATAAAAATAGAAATTTTTTAAAAAATTTCCTATAAAAATAGAAAATGTTTGAAAAAATCGTATAAAAATAGTAAATTTTTGAAAAATTTTCTATAAAGAAATGAAATTTTTGAAAAAAAATTATTTCCTATAGAAAAATTATAATTTTTTGAAAAAAAAAAATTACTACAAATTCAAAAAATTTCTCTTTTTAAGCCAGTATTTTTTTTTTATAAAAAAATTGTTTCCTTTTTGTTTTAATATTTTTGTTTCTTTTTATTTACCTTTTAAAGATCTCAAGTGACATCTTTTGATGTCATATTAACATTTAGATATAAACATCTAAACATTTAAGTCATATTGTTTTTGTGTACCCTTGAATGTGTTTGCTGGGTTGTCTATACATTTGTATGTGCAGATATAACAATTTTTTGGCCCAGTTGCTTATGGATTAGTTTTTATGATCTCTTACTCTTCATGATAACAAGTTGCTGTTGCTTAAAGTAGAAAATGACAATAATTTTTCAAAAAAAGAAAAAAATTCAAAAAACAAATCAACAAAAAAATATGACATGTCTTTTTTTGCAAGAACATGAATAAAAAAAGACAAATGAAAAGGAAACGAAAAACAAATTTACATATTCATTTGAAGACTTAAAAATAAGAGAAAATAAAACTAAAAGCAACAAATTTCTATGAATTTTCATTGTTAAAATTTAAAATGCGTAACAACAATTTTTTGTGCATTTTCCTTAAGTCTTTTATTTGTTTTTGAATGGAAATTACTTGAAAACTACTCATACGTATGAATATTATTGGAGTATAATTTGAATACACAAGAGCTACATACACACACACATGGATTAGTAGTTAGAAGAAGAATAACAACTTTACAGATACTTTTGGGTTAAAGTGTCAATTACGTATTCAGTGTGAGAAAATGTAAACTTAGGGATGTGTGAAGTTGTACAAAACAAATTATTTTGAGATTTCAGGATTTCTTTTATTTTTGTAAAAAAGCTTAGTTTTTGCCAATTATTTTAGAAGAAAGTAGGGTAATTTTTGCAAAATTCATCCTTTGAAATTGCCCTCAATTTATTTAATTTTTATTAAAATTTTTATACCTTAAACATGACTTTAATCAGTTGATGTAAATATAATTTTTTTGTTTGTCTGCTTAATAAGCTTTTAATTCGCTTAATCGACATTTTTAATTATCTTATTTTTTAATATTTTCCATGTGGTTTTTATTTAAACAATTTCATAAGTACGCCACTTTATATTACAAACAAAAATGCAATTAAAATAATATTTAAAATTATGATAATTTTTGTATTTCAAAAGCATTAAATCGTAAGTTCTTAATTAAAAAGAAAATGAATAATCTTTTACAATTCACTTAAAATACTATATGTAATCTCCATTGATGCAAATGAAGCAACGGAAAATAACTCCGAGAAAATTAACTATAAGGAAAAGCAGCTAAAATATTCAAAAAGTTCTTATCTTTAAAAAAAATTTTCAAAAATTTCCTATTTTTATAGAAAATTCTTCAAAAAGTTCCTTTTTTATAGACAATTTTTCAAAAAGTTTCTATTTTTATAAGAAATTTTTCAAAAACTTCCTATTTTTAAACGAAATTTTTTAAAAATTTCCTATTATTATGAGATTTTTTTTTTATTTCTATACGATTTTTTTTTCAATTTTTTATTTTCAAAAATTTCTTATTTTTTTTAAAGAAATTTTTCAAAAATTTCTTATTTTTTTTTTTTTTAAATTTTTCAAAAATTTTTATTTCTTTAAGAAATTTTTTAAAAATTTCTTATTTTTTAAGAAATTTTTCAAAAATTTTTAACTTTTTTAAACAAATTTTCAAAAATGTCTTATTTTTTTTAAGAAATTTTTCAAAAATTTCTTATTTTTATAACAAATTTTTCAAAAATTTCTTATTTTTATAAGAATTTTTTCAAAAATTTCTTGTTTTTATTGGAAATTTTTCAAAAATTTCTTATTTTTATAGGAAATTTTTCAAAAATTTCTTATTTTTATAGGAAATTTTTCAAAAATTTATTATTTTTATAGGAAATTTTTCAAAAATTTATTATTTTTATAGGAAATTTTTCAAAAATTTCCTATTTATATAGGAAATTTTTCACAAATTTCTTATTTTAATCGGAAGTTTTTCAAAAATTTCTTATTTTTATAAGAAATTTTTCAAAAATTTCTTATATTTATAAGAAACTTTTCAAAAAATTTCTTATTTTTATAGCAAATTTTTAAAAAATTTCTTGTTTTTATAGGAAATTTTTCAAAAATTTCTGATTTTTATAAAAAAAACTTTTTTAGAAATTTCTAATTTTTATATGAAATTTTTCAAAAATTTCTGATTTTTATAGGAAATTTTTGTAAAATTTCTTATTTTTATATGAAATTTTTCAAAAATTTCTTATTTTTGTAGGAAATTTGTCAAAAATTTCTAATTTTTATAGAAAATTTTTCAAAAATTTCTTAGTTTTATAGGAAGTTTTTCAAAAATTTATTATTTTTATAAGAAATTTTTCAAAAATTTCTTAATTTTATAGAAAATTTTTCAAAAATTTCTTGTTTTTATGGGAAATTATTCAAAAATTTCTAAATTTTTCAAAAATTTTTAAATTTTTCAAAAATTTCTTTTTTTTATAGACAATTATTCAAAAATTTCTTATTTTTGTAGGAAATTTTTCAAAAATTTATTATTTTCATAGGAAATTTTTCAAAATTTTCTTATTTTCAAGGGAAATTTTTCAAAAATTTCTTAATTTGATAGGAAATTTATCAAAATTTTCATATATTTATAGGAATTTTTTTTAGCAAATTTTTCAGAAATTTAAAATAGCAAATTTTTCTAAATTTTGATATTTTTATATAGAATATCCTCATATTTACCAGTCATTCACACATGCAAATTAATTTGCGATTGCCTACATGTATAAGGACACACATTTTCATATGTGTGTAGTTTTTAATTTTTAAAATGCTGACACAACTACAAACCTACAAGACCATTTGATTTGATTTAATTTTTTATAATTTATTCATATGAATTTTAAAGTAAACTTATGCAGTTACTTCAGCGAAAAAAAAATTGTACTTTATTAGTATAATGAACTTTTCCCAACGCATTTAAACATAATTAAATTGGTATATTTTTGAGACCGTGAAGTAAATATTTGTGTAAAGTAAACTGGGTACAAAAAATTCCAATAACTATAAGAAGTTTTTTAAAATATGAAATTTTTTTAAATTTTGTTATAAAAATAAGAAACTTTTGAAAATTTTTTTATTAAAATAAGAAATTTTTGAAAAATTTCCTATTAAAAAAAAATAAGTTTTTTAAATAAAATGTGGTTTATTCTTCTCAATGCAGTCTAATTATTTTAAACAAAAGTTTGTATTGCCTATGTTTGTATTTGTGCTTGTGTGTGTATGTGTGTGCATGTGTTTGTTAATAATTCATAAATGTATTAACTACATGTCAAATGCTCAAATGTTCACATTCAATTTACATTCACATCCTCATGTCTTCGTGTCCTTACAATTTCATTTGAATGTGTGCGTGTCTATTTTGGCTTGTGAAATTTTTAATTTAATTACTCATATATCAGAGAGCACAAACACATAAAGCTTATGACAAATATTACCAGCATATTGTGTTTCCACATGCAAGTCAGCAGAAAAACTACAATTTTACACAGACTGCGTTACACAATTACTAACCCTTTAATATGTAAAATGGGTGAGTTTAAAGGGGCTTACAAAGAAAAGTGTTATTTGTGGAACACTTTCTTTGAAATATCATAGATTTTTAAAATATGTCATTTAAATTTAAAATAACTTCTCATTTTGAAGCCCTTTTATATAAAAATATATTATATTCACTTATTTAAAAACCTACTCACATACAAACTCAAAATATGCTTATTAAGAAATTTATTTCTTCTCGTTTTAAATTAAATAAATAATTGATATTTGTATTTTAAATATAATTTTCAAACATACACGCACGCACACACACAAACACAAACAAATGTGTTGAAAATGATGTAATTGTTTTCTATATCAAATATTCAATTTTGCCTAACTACTGTTACAAATATCAATTAAAGTTTTAATTAAAAACTTTTGTAATATTATTAAACAGCAGCAGCAGTAGTCAGTTATAGTTATGACTTCCTAACATTTGACAAAAACAATTCTGCCTACAAGGACATTAATCCATTCCAACACAGTAAACAATTTAATGTGATCGACTTAATTAAATAATTAATTAGTTTATTATGTCATTGTTGTACTAGTCAATAGCTAATGTAGGGACTAAAAACTACCAGAAACCGCATATTTAAAAAACACGTGTCTATTTATTTTTAATTTTTTTTTTAAATATTTCTTATGTTTCTATGAGGAATTTTCCAAAAATATTTTATTTTTATAAGAAATTTTTCAAATTTTCAAAAAGTTTCTTATTTTTATAGAAAATTTATCAAAAATTTCTTATTTTTATAAAATTTTTTCAAAAATTTCTTATTTTTTATAGCAAATTTTTCAAAAAATTTTCATTTTTGAAGCAAATTATAAATTATAAAAAAAAAAATTTTCAAAAATTTCCTATAAAAAATTTTTAAAAAATTTTTTTTATAGGAACTTTTTAAAAAATTTCTTAGTGTTTAGGAAATGTTTACAAAAAAAACTTGTTTTAAAAGGAAATATTTCAAAAATGTCTTTTTTCAAAAATTTTTTATTTTTATAGCAAATTTTTCAAAATTTTTTTATTTTTATAGGAAATTTTTCAAAAATTTCTTACTTTTGTATGAAATTTTTCAAAATTTTTTTATTTTTATAAGAAATTTTTCAAAAATTTCTTACTTTTATATGAAATTTTTTAAAAATTTCTTATTTTTATAGGAAATTCAAAAATTTCTTATTTTTATAAGAAATTTTTAAAAGATTTTCTATGAAAATAAGAAATTTTTGAAAAATTTTCTATAAAAATAATAAAGATAATAAACATTTTTATAGAAAATATTTCCAAGATTTTTTATTTTTATAGGAAATTTTTAAAATTTTCTTATTTCGATAAAAAAAAAAAAATTCAACAATTCTCTACTTTTATAGGATTTTTTTTAATTTCGTATTTTTATAGGAAAATTGTTTAAAATTTATTATTTTTATAGAAAATTTTTAAGAAAATTTAAAAAAAATTTCTTATTTTTATAAGAAAATTTTCAAAAATTTTTTATTTTTATAAGAAAATTTTCAAAAATTTCTTATTTTTATAAGAATTTTTTCGAAAATTTCTTATTTTTATAGGATTTTTTTTTTAATTTTTTATTTTTATAGGAAATTTTCAAAAATTTCTTAATTTTATAGGAAATTTTCCAAAAATTTCAAAGTTTAAAGGAAAATTTAAAAAAATTTTGAAAATTTTCCTATAAAAATAAGAATATTTTTATAGGAAAATTTTTAAAGTTTACTGGTTTTTATACGATACTTTTCAAAAATTTTTTGATTTCATTGGAAATTTTTTAAAAATTTCTTATTTTTATAGGAAATTTTCTAAAAGCTTATTTTTTAAAGAAAATTTTTCAAAAATTTTATAGGAAATTTTTCAAAAAAATTTCGAAGTTTTAAAAGAAAATTTTCAAATATTTTTTTATTTTTATAATAACTTATGAAAAATTTCTTACTTTTATAGACAATTTTTCAAAAAATTCTTATTTTTATAAGAAATTTTTTAAAAATTTCTTATTTTTGTAGGAAATTTTTTTAAAATTTCCCATTTTTATAGGAATTTTTTTAAAAAATAAGAATATTTTATTTGAAATATTTCAAAAATTTTTAATTTTTATAAGAAATTTTTCAAAATTTCTTTTATAAAAAATTTTTCAAAAATTCTTATTTTTATTAAAATTTTTTTTTCAAAAATTTCTTAATTTTATAAGAAATTTTTTAAAAATTTCTTATTTTTATAGGAAATTTTTCAAAAATCTCTTATTTTTATAGGAAATTTTTCAAAAATTTCTTTTTTTGAAACAAATTTTTCATACATTTAATAGGAAATTTTTCAAAAAATTCTAGGTTTTAAAGGAAAATTTCCAAATATTTCTTATTTTTTATAGACAATTTTTCTAAATTTTCTGAATTTTATAGGAAATTTTTCAAAAAGTTCCTATTTTTATAGGAAATTTTTCAAAAATTTCCTATTTTTATAAGAAATTTTTTAAATTTTTTTTTTATAGGAAATTTTTCAAAATTTTCTTATTTTTATAGGAAATTTTTTAAAAATTTACAATTTTTATGAGATATTTTTCAAAAATTTCATTTTTTAAAAATAACCTATTTTAAAATTTTTATAGGAAATTTTCCTAAAGATTCCTAGTTTTATAGGAAATTTTTCAAAAATTCCTTATTTTTATAGAAAAATTTTCAAAAATTTCTTTTTTTTTATAGGATTTTTTTTTTAAATATCTTATTTTTATAATAAATTTTTGAAAAATTTCTTGATTTTTTTTATTTTGTAGAAAATTTTTGAAAATCTTTTAAATTCTATAGGAAATTTTTAAAATTTGCTTATTTTTAAAAAATTTCATATCATTTTTAGTATAATTTTAAAAAAGTTCTTATTTTTATAGGAACTTTTTCATACAATTTCTTTTTTGTAAAGATATTTCTTTAAAAATTTCCTTTATTCATAGGAATTTTTTGAAAAATTTGTAATTACTATTGATGAGTGTGAGTGTCTTTGTTTGTTCTGTCTGCTTCTAATTTGTCTATGTCTGAAGTAATCATTAAGTTTCGTTAATAATAAATAAATAAATATATACATATTACCAGTCTTATTGGTGAGGAAGTACATTAATAATAACTCATACATACACACAAACTTATTCATCATTCAAATATTTACAATTATTAAATTTTCCTCAAATCGTCTGTTTAACTTCCGTTTTGGGGCTTTTAACAAACAGCAAAACCAATGGAAACCACCAAAATGATGTTATTGATGAAATGAACAAAATGAGTAACATTATCCTCAACTATTTTACTCATAAATAAAACCCAACTAAAACAACAAAACTTCAAAAGTAATAAACGAAGAACAGGAATTCAAAATTTACTCTTCTCACTCACACAAACACACATATACACATATATTCTGAGATGTCATAAACTTAAATTGTAATAAATTAATCATTTGAATGCTGAAGCATACTTTTAGGGGTTTGCAAAGATAATTTGTGAAAGAGAAGGTTTATTACTCATATAACTAATTTTTATGTGCATTCTTCTTAAATTTATAGCAGTTTATAAAGTTTTTGTCAAATAACTGAAATTTAACTAATTTCAGAAATTATCTTAATAGTCTTCAAAGTTAAAATACCCAAAATAGTTCATTTAAAATTTCCTTTATTTAACAATAGCTTAAATTTTATTGCAAAAAAAATGTGTTATAATAATAAAATTGAGCTTATAATAAATAAACTACATAATATGACCTTAATAAAGCTTCACCTAAATACTATTTAATCTTACAATAATTTGTACTAAAATTTCATAAAAAATTCCATTAAATAATCGTTAATCGAAAAGAACAGCTGAAACATTCTTATAACTACGATCCAGAAAATTCAATTAGTTTTAATTCATTATTATATCAAATTGTATCAGTAGTAATAAATACAGGAAAATACTTTCTAATAAACGTAAAATTAAATGTTTATCGAATGTAAAAAGGCCACAGGCGGTATAAGAAATCGAAGGTTGGAGCTGTAACAGATAAAGGTTAAAGTGTGAAAGCTGCAAAGAGACGAAAACGAAGTAGAAGAAAAATTAATGAAAAACAACATATAGAGAGAAAAAATTCATGTGAAAACATGATAAGGATATGGGGGAAAAACTGAAGAAAAAAAAACATAAACATGAAATAGATGATGACAAAATCAAAATGAAAAATCAATGAATTTTCAATTAAATTGCATAAACATTGAAACATAAATATCAGGATATAAGAAAGGAAGGAAGATAAGGAAGGGGAAGTGATTAAGAGGGTGTATTCAAATGTTTTTGAAAAATTTCCTATAAAAATAGGAAATTTCCTATAAAAATAGGAAATTTCCTATAAAAATAGGAAATTTCCTATAAAAATAGGAAATTTCCTATAAAAATAGGAAATTTCCTATAAAAATAGGAAATTTCCTATAAAAATAGGAAATTTCCTATAAAAATAGGAAATTTCCTATAAAAATAGGAAATTTCCTATAAAAATAGGAAATTTCCTATAAAAATAGGAAATTTCCTATAAAAATAGGAAATTTCCTATAAAAATAGGAAATTTTTGAAAAATTTCCTATAAAAATAGGAAATTTTTGAAAAATTTCCTATAAAAATAGGAAATTTTTGAAAAATTTCCTATAAAAATAGGAAATTTTTGAAAAATTTCCTATAAAAATAGGAAATTTTTGAAAAATTTCCTATAAAAATAGGAAATTTTTGAAAAATTTCCTATAAAAATAGGAAATTTTTGAAAAATTTCCTATAAAAATAGGAAATTTTTGAAAAATTTCCTATAAAAATAGGAAATTTTTGAAAAATTTCCTATAAAAATAGGAAATTTTTGAAAAATTTCCTATAAAAATAGGAAATTTTTGAAAAATTTCCTATAAAAATAGGAAATTTTTGAAAAATTTCCTATAAAAATAGGAAATTTTTGAAAAATTTCCTATAAAAATAGGAAATTTTTGAAAAATTTCCTATAAAAATAGGAAATTTTTGAAAAATTTCCTATAAAAATAGGAAATTTTTGAAAAATTTCCTATAAAAATAGGAAATTTTTGAAAAATTTCCTATAAAAATAGGAAATTTTTGAAAAATTTCCTATAAAAATAGGAAATTTTTGAAAAATTTCCTATAAAAATAGGAAATTTTTGAAAAATTTCCTATAAAAATAGGAAATTTTTGAAAAATTTCCTATAAAAATAGGAAATTTTTGAAAAATTTCCTATAAAAATAGGAAATTTTTGAAAAATTTCCTATAAAAATAGGAAATTTTTGAAAAATTTCCTATAAAAATAGGAAATTTTTGAAAAATTTCCTATAAAAATAGGAAATTTTTGAAAAATTTCCTATAAAAATAGGAAATTTTTGAAAAATTTCCTATAAAAATAGGAAATTTTTGAAAAATTTCCTATAAAAATAGGAAATTTTTGAAAAATTTCCTATAAAAATAGGAAATTTTTGAAAAATTTCCTATAAAAATAGGAAATTTTTGAAAAATTTCCTATAAAAATAGGAAATTTTTGAAAAATTTCCTATAAAAATAGGAAATTTTTGAAAAATTTCCTATAAAAATAGGAAATTTTTGAAAAATTTCCTATAAAAATAGGAAATTTTTGAAAAATTTCCTATAAAAATAGGAAATTTTTGAAAAATTTCCTGTAAAAATAGGAAATTTTTGAAAAATTTCCTATAAAAATAGGAAATTTTTGAAAAATTTCCTATAAAAATGGGAAATTTTTGAAAAATTTCCTATAAAAATAGGAAATTTTTGAAAAATTTCCTATAAAAATAGGAAATTTTTGAAAAATTTCCTATAAAAATAGGAAATTTTTGAAAAATTTCCTATAAAAATAGGAAATTTTTGAAAAATTTCCTATAAAAATAGGAAATTTTTGAAAAATTTCCTATACAAATAGGAAATTTTTGAAAAATTTCCTATACAAATAGGAAATTTTTGAAAAATTTCCTATAAAAATAGGAAATTAAAAAAAATCCTATAAAAATAGGAAATTTTTGAAAAATTTCCTATAAAATAAGAAGTTTTTGAAAATTTTCCTATAAGATAAGAAATTTTTGAAAAATTTCCTATAAAAGTAGTAGTTGAAAAATTACATTGAAAATATATTTTTTTTTTTAATTTTGAATTCGCCTACTCATTGCCCTTACATCTTCTTACACAAGAACAGTTACAGGATAAAATTGCAGCTTTAAAAGATAACCTTTTACATAAATAAAATTATACTTACACATTTATCCAACGTCTGATTCGCCGCTGATAACAACGTCTTCAGCCATACGGCACTGCTGAGAATTGAACGTGTCTTGGAAAATGTCGAACGCATTTCATCAATCATCAAAAGTATTAAAAACATATCCCAGATGATACCAGACACATATAGCAAAGCATAAGGATTTATAATAATATGAACCCCAGGTTCATCATGTTCCTTCATATCTTTCTCTTCAAACGGGCATTTCCGATACAAATCATTCCTGTCATGTTCATGAACAGATGCAACAGTTCCTGCGGTACCATGTCGCAGTTCATGGTTGCCCAATAAAATATCGACTGCCACAAAATAAATAATAAATATTTGCGTTAAACACTCGATAATGACAAATGCCAGGAAACAGACAATTTGCCAACTGTACAAACGCATAAATGTGAAACTCAATTTATACATTTTCCTATGCTCCTGCATAATTTGCTCCAGTTGATGGCATAAGTGGCGAAGGTAATATTTGTGATGACCCGTACGATGATATGTTAACCATTTTATTTGCCTTAAGTTTTCAAATAAATTATGATTTAATTCCTGAGTTATCATTGCAATTGCCCAGCTGCCGAAGTAAAACAAATTCAAGGTAGCCAACAGAATTAATTGACAATATTGAACATACAGGAGAGTAATGAGGAACCAAAAACGCTCGAAAGCATTATCGTTAATAACTAAAAATATAAACCACAACATTTGTAAGGCGAATGTCAGACATTTGGCCATAATATTCCAAATGACTCGAGTATGAGATTTAGCCATACCCTTGATATGATTACGCATCAAGTCCATCGATTCCAAGAGCCTATTAACGCAGCTCATTATAGCTTTACGATAATGCAGCTGAATATAGAGTGTGGCCAATGTAACCAACATAACCATGCCATACCGTATATAGCCTACATAGGTAAGCAGTAGATTTTGCCTTAAAAACAACATTTCTGTATACAGGATGTAGATGGCGTATGGCATATAAGCCATGGTCAGCAGCAACAAACCAATACTGTACCAACGAGTTTGCCATGATTCCCTGGTGCACTGACGCCGGAAGTCGAAGGTAAAACAAATAATGCCCAGAAATCGACTGACGAAGTAGACGACATAAGTAATTGTGAGAAATAATTTTTCTGCAATACTATAATCCTTACGAAAAATGAAATATGTCATGTTATAGTGATGGTTTGTTTGACTAAACTGTCATTTAAAGTTATTTTCAGTTATAATTAAGCGGCTTATTAATGTTAAATTTGTCTGTATTTACACTCTCTCACTCCAAGCTATTTCCTGCTATAGACATACAGTCTTTAAACAGACAAACACAGAACCACAGTGTTTTCTATTATACTAAAAACACTCAAAATAGCAAAGGATTTCTCTTCTTTACTATTCTTTAAGAAATTTTTCAAAAATTTCTTAATTTTCTACAATATTTTTAAACAAAATTTCTTATTTTTCTAAAGGAAATTTTTCAAAAATTACTTATTTTTATAGAAAATTCTTCAAAAATTTCTTATTTTTATAGGAAGTTTTCCAAAAATTTCTTATTTTTGTAATAATTTTTACAAAAATTTCTTATTTTTATGGTAAATTTTTCAAAAATTTATTTTCTTTTATAGAAATATTTCAAAAATTTATTAGTTTTATAGAAAATTGCTTTAAAACTGTTTATTTTTATAGGTAATTTTTTTAAAATTTCTTCTTTTTATAAAATTTTTCAAAAATTTCTTAATTTTATAGGACGTATTTCAAAAATTTCTTATTTTTATATGAAATTTTTTAAAAATTTCTTATTTTTATATGAAATTTTTTAAAAATTTTTTTTATTTTTATAAGGCAACTTTTCAAAAATTTTAAATGGAAATTTTTAAAAAATTTCTTATATTTATAAAAAAAAAAATGTATTTTTATGAGAAAACTTTTCAAAAAATTTTTATAGGAAATGTTTCAAAAATTTCTTATTTTTAAAGGAAATTTTTAAAAATTTCTTATTTTTAAAGGAAATTTAAAAAATTTTTTTATTTTTATAGGAAATTTTTCAAAAATTTCTTATTTTTATACGAAATTTTTTAATAATTTCTAATTTTATTTTTAAATTTTTCAATAATTTCTTATTTTTATAGGAAATTTTTGAAAATTTGTTATTTTTATAAGAAATTTTTCAAGAATTTCTTATTTTGATAGGAATTTTTCAAAAATTTCTTATTTTCATAGGAAGTTTTTAAAAAAAATTTATGGGAAATTTTTCAAAAAATTTCTTATTTTAATAGGAAATTTTTCAAAAAATTTATGTTTTATAATTTTTAAAAGATTTCTTATTTTAATATGAAATTTTTCAAAAAATTTCTTATTTTTATAAGAAATTTTGCAAAAATTTCTTATTTTTATAGAAATTTTTTTAATATAAAAATTTTTATTGAAGAATTTTCAATAGAAATTTTTCATATAGAAATTTTGTCATAGAAAAATTTTCTACAGAAATTTTTTTCATAAAAAAGTTTCGATAGAAATTTTGTTGTAAAAAAAATGTCGACAGAAATTTTTTGGTGTAAAAATTTTCCACAGAATTTTTTTTATTTAAATTTTTTAAAAAATGTTTCTTTAGAAATATTCTATAGAAATTTGTTCATAAACAAATTTTTTACAGAAATTTTTTCTTTTAAAAATATTTTATAGAAATTTTTTCATATAAAAATTTTCTATACAAATTTTTTATAGAAATTTTTCATATAAAAATTTTCTATAGAAATTTCGTCATAGAAAAGTTTTCTACAAAAATTTTTTGATGTAAAAATTTTCTATAGAAATTTTTTCTTAAAAAAATTTTCTACAAAAATTTTATGATGTAAAAATTATCTATAGAAATTTTTTAACATTTTTTCTTTAGAAATATTCTATAGAAAGCTTTAATTTAAAAATTTTCTATAGAAATTTTTCATATAAAATTTTTTTATACAAATTTTGTCATAGAATTTTTTTTTTTTTAATTTTTCATATAAGAATTTTCTGCAGAAATTTTTTCATGTATGAAAAATTTATGTTGCAAAATTTTTTTTTGCATATAAAATTGTCTATAGAAATTTTTTCATAAAAAATTTTATATAGAAATTTTGTCATATAAAATTTTTTTAGAAACTTTTCGCATAAAAATTCATGTAAAAATTTTCTATAGAAATGTTTTTATGTAAAAATTTTCTATAGAAATGTTTTTATGTAAAAATTTTCTATAGAAATTTTTTCATGTAAAAATTTTCTATAGAAATTTTTTCATATAAAAATTTTCTATAGAAATTTTTTCATGTAAAAATTTTCTTTAGAAATTTTTTCATATAAAAATTATCTATAGAAATTTTTTTGTGTAAAAATTTTCTATAGAAATTTTTTCATGTAAAAATTTTCTATAGAAATTTTTTCATGTAAAAATTTTCTATAGAAATTTTTTCATGTAAAAATTTTCTATAGAAATTTTTTCATGTAAAAATTTTCTATAGAAATTTTTACATGTAAAAATTTTCTTTAGAAATTTTTTCATGTAAAAATTTTCTATAGAAATTTTTTCATGTAAAAATTTTCTATATAAATTTTTGTATGTAAAAATTTTCTATAGAAATTTTTTTCATGTAAAAATTTTCTATAGAAATTTTTTCATGTAAAAATTTTCTATAGAAATTTTTTCATGTAAAAATTTTCTATAGACATTTTTTCATGTAAAAATTTTCTATAGAAATTTTTTCATGTAAAAATTTTCTATAGAAATTTTTGTCAGGTAAACATTTTCTATAGAAATTTTTTATGTAAAAATTTTCGATAGAAATTTTTTCATGTAAAAATTATCTATAGAATTTTTTTTGTGTAAGAATTTTCTATAGAAATTTTTTCATGTAAAAATTTTCTATTTAAATTTTTTTATGTACAAATTTTCTATAGAAATTTTTTACGTAAAAATTTTCTGTAGAAATTTTATCAGGTAAAAATTTTCTATAGAAATATTTTCATTTAAAAATTTTCGATAGAAATTTTTCATGTAAAAATTTTCTATAGAAATTTTTTCATGTAAAAATTTTCTATAGAAATTTTATCAGGTAAAAATTTTTTCATGCAAAAATTTTCGATAGAAATTTTTTAATATAAAATTTTTCTTAAGAAATGTTACATATAAATATTTTCTTCAGAAATTTTATTATGCACTAAAAATTTCTAATGGAAAATTTTTTTTCATGTAAAAATTTTCTATAGAAATATTTTTATATGAAAATTTTCTATAAAAGTGTTTTCATATAGAAATTTTTGATATACATTTTTTCATATACAAATTTCCCAAAAAAATTTTTTGATAAAAAAAATTTTCTATAGAATTTCTTTCATATAAATATTTTCTATCGATATTTTTTTCATTAAAGAATTTTTAAAGCAATTTTTTCATATAAAATTTTTCTGCAGAAGTTTTCTTTGGAATTTTTTTATGTATCAGTTTTTTATATTTTTGAATTTATTATAAAATTTTATTAATTATTTCCAAAGCTTTACTTAAATAGCCCTATATTTCTTTAGTTTAGTTATTATTATTGATTCTTCAGAATAATTATTTTTGTTAAAACTAAAATCTGTTTGCTTATGTTTGCAAATTTTCAAGTTATTACAGTTTTACATTTAAAGCTTTTTGTGAAGGAAACGGCTCCTATAAAATGCGACTTAAGAAGACTATTCTCAAAATTAGAATTTTTATTATCTTAATAATATAATTTCCATTTTCATGGAGAAAGAAAAGCAACCCTTTTTCCTCCTTTTTATTTGACCACTAACTTTACGAAATGGCGACACTGTGCAACGTGCTTAAGTACCAGTTTTTAATGCCATTAAGTAAATAAATGGAATAAATGAATATTTAAACAAAAATTAATTATTTATATTAATAAGTTTTGTTTTACCTAATTTGTGAGTTTAGTTGTTTAATTTATATTATTATAAAATAATTTTATTAAAGTATAACAACAGTTTTTGTATTGTTTAAATTTGGCTGCGTAATTGTCGCCTGCGTTAATTATTTCCACCAGTTGCCTTCAGGGTTAGTAGTTTTTTTTAATATTAAGTTAATAAAACGGATTTAATAGTGAAATTGTGTTAGTAAATCTAATACAATTAAAATATTACGATAAAGCCCATTGAATAAATTGTTGATATTTATCTAAACGAGTGTTTAGAATAAAATTGGTGGTTGTATTAAAATGGAAATGGAAATTTATTGAAATATTGTGCAAATGCATCAGACATAAATTATTGAAGTATTATTAGAAAAACTTTCCATTAACGATTTTATAGATTGTGCTGTTGCTGAGTTGGTTACCATGTCGATTACTAAGGGTAATGTATCAAATTCTGTTTGGGTTCGAGCCCAGTCACGTCAACATTATATTCTGTAATTATTAATTTCTATTGAAATCATTAAATATCAACGAATCATCCATCGGTGGCAAGCTCTATAATATTAACATGCTGTCGATGTAAATTAAATAAAATTGGCTGTAGAACTAAAAACTTAAATAATGTGTCAAAATAACAACAGATGGCGCAACTTCACTTTAATATAAGGCTTTATACCCTAGGTTCAACAACTTTCGCCCCTTTACTTACCTTCCAAAGAAGATAACCCAATCGTTTATACCACATATACATTTATATACCTTCTCTTCAAAAAAAAAAAATCGCTTCAGAAATATTTGTATTTGTTAATTGAAAAATTTGCCATAATTTTTGAATTTATTGAAATAAATTAAAAATACGCTGACACCTTTACAAATATTTTCTTTGTAATTGTCTAATTTCAGTTCAATGGATAATTTCATTTATTATAAATAAAATCATTTGTTATTTATTTAGTTAATTAAATAAATTCGCATATTGTCTTTACAATCGTGTTTATTTAAATATAAAATATTACAATATAATAAATTATGTGTTTCATTCAATTTTTTATTGTTTGTTAATATTTGTTTACATGATTATGTATTTGTTTATTTGTGTTCATAATTTTATTTTGAATTTAACACGATTTTATTATTATAAACAAAAAAAAAATGTCAAGAATATTTATGAATAAAAAAAATCTCGCCAGTTTAATTACAAAAATTTCATTTAAAAATAACTTTACAAGTTTTTTTTTTTGATATCCATAAAATTGTTAATTTTTTTAGGAAAATACCAGCTTTAGATGATTTTTGCAGTGAAAACTTATAATTTTAAAGTTTAAAGCAAAAGAGTTTTTTAAATTTGCATTAACATTTTTGTTGTATCTAAAATTTTACGAATTTTATAAACTTTTTTCCTTCTCCTGTAAATTAACAAAAATCGAGTTAGGCCTTTTTTATATTATGCCATCGATATGTTTATCTCCAAGACTTAAGGACAACTTGTTAAATTTCTATAGAAAATTGTTGATGAAAAATTTTTATAGAAAATTGTTGATAAAAAAGTTTCTATAGAAAATTTTTCAAAGAAAAAGTTTCTATAGAAAATTTTTCAAAGAAAAAGTTTCTATAGAAAATTTTTGATGAAAAAGTTTCTATAGAAAATTTTTGATGAAAAAGTTTCTATATAAAATATTTGTTAAAAAAGTTTCTATATAAAATTTTTGTTAAAAAAGTTTCTATAGAAAATTTTTGATGAAAAAGTTTCTATAGAAAATTTTTTATGAAAAAGTTTCTATAGAAAATTTTTTATGAAAAAGTTTCTAAAAAAAATTTTTTATAAAAAAGTTTCTAAAGAAAATTTTTATAAAAAGGTTTCTATAGAAAATTTTTAATGAAAATTTTTTTATAGAAAATTTTTGATGAAAAATTTTTTATAGAAAATTTTTGATGAAAAATTTTTTATAGAAAATTTTTGATGAAAAATTTTTTATAGAAAATTTTTGATGAAAAATTTTTTATAGAAAATTTTTGATGAAAAATTTTTTATAGAAAATTTTCGATGAAAAATTTTTTATAGAAAATTTTTGATGAAAACTTTTTTATAGAAAATTTTTAATGAAAATTTTTTTATAGAAAATTTTTAATGAAAATTTTTTTATAGAAACTTTTTAATGAAAAATTTTTTATAGAAAATTTTTGATGAAAAATTTTTTATAGAAAATTTTTGATGAAAAATTTTTTCTAGAAAATTTTTGATAAAAAATTTTTTATAGAAAATTTGTGATGAAAATTTTTTTTTAGATAATTTTTAATGAAAAATTTTTTATAGAAAATTTTTGAAAAAAAAAATTTTTTATAGAAAATTTTTGATGAAAAATTTTTTATAGAAAATTTTTGATGAAAAATTTTTTATAGAAAATTTTTGATGAAAAATTTTTTATAGAAAATTTTTGATGAAAATTTTTTTATGGAAAATTTTTTTATAGAAAATTTTTTTATAGAAAATTTTTGATGAAAAATTTTTTATAGAAAATTTTTGATGCAAAAGTTTTTATAGAAAATTTTTGATGAAAAATTTTTTATAGAAAATTTTTGATGAAAATTTTTTAAAGAAAATTTTTGATGAAAATTTTTTATAGAAAATTTTTGATGAAAAATTTTTTATAGAAAATTTTTGATGAAAAATTTTTTATAGAAAATTTTTGATGAAAAATTTTTTATAGAAAATTTTTGATGAAAAATTTTGTATAGAAAATTTTTGATGAAAAATTTTTTATAGAAAATTTTTGATGAAAAATTTTTTATAGAAAATTTTTGATGAAAAAATTTTTATAGAAAATTTTTGATGAAAAAATTTTTATAGAAAATTTTTGATGAAAAACTTTTTATAGAAAATTTTTGATGAAAAATTTTTTATAGAAAATTTTTGATGAAAAAGTTTCTATAGAAAATTTTTGATGAAAAAGTTTCTATAGAAAATTTTTGATGAAAAAGTTTCTATAGAAAATTTTTGATGAAAAATTTTTTATAGAAACTTTTTGATGAAAAATTTTTTATAGAAAATTTTCGATGAAAAATTTTTTATAGAAAATTTTTGATGAAAACTTTTTTATAGAAAATTTTTAATGAAAATTTTTTTATAGAAAATTTTCGATGAAAAATTTTTTATACAAAATTTTTGATGAAAAATTTTTTATAGAAAATTTTTGATAAAAAATTTTTTATAGAAAATTTTTGATGAAAAATTTAAATATTAAAGCTTTGGATTAGAAGAATGTATACAGCAAATTTTATCGAAATCGGGGATTGTAAGCTTCAGTACGTATTCGAATAATTTTGTTATGACTCTTTCAAATTTCTGGACGTTTTTGTGCAATTTCAATTGTACAAAAAAATTCAAGTAAATAATTTTATTTTAAATGTTACCAAGAATTTTCAAGCAATTCAATTGTTTTTAAATTCTATGAATGTTAAACTTAATAAATTAAATCCGAGTTACTTTTTATCAATTTTATTCTTTTGTGCCATTTTGTGAATGTAGCAACAATTGCATGTTGTTTCCCCTGGAAGTACATGAAGTGCAATATTGTTTCAGTTTTTTTTTTTTTTTGTTATTTATTTATTTCGTTGGAGTTATTGTTAAATTTTTATCTCGAGTTTGTTTTGTAAAACCAACAATTATTTATTTAGGCAAAATAAATTTTTCCTATTTGATGTTAACGAACGACGGGTTCGTTTTCGTGGGAAATTGAATTGTTAGGGCATTCGCTAAATATTCAAGTAAGGTTCAAAATTTCAAAACAGATAAAATTTTAATTTTTTTTTAAATATCTAAAGCTTTGGACTGCTTCCATTTTGTTGATTTAACTTCATCCCCATGATTTAGAAAATAGCGTCTGCTAGGAAGGAATCAAATCTCTGCTTTAAATCTGTCGCTCTTTGTTAGTTGTAACATATTCCATTTGTTTTATCACTCGTCTGATATTTCAATTTATCATTGGCATGTTTGGGTTGGTAGGAAGGATTTGACCCAAATGTTTGTAATGTGTTTATTTGTGTGCAAATGCATTTTTAGTTCTTTTTATCTAATAGCTTTTCCTTTTCGTTTTGTTTATTTTCTTTTTGTGTTTTTGTAGTCGTAAAATTGTTTTCATGTTTCTACTAAAAAGTTACATACTCTCACACTTGCCACATGGAAATACTTACATACATATATTGAAATTTTATAGATGGAATTTTTGTTGCAAATCAAGTGAGTTGAACTAATTTATTTAGTTGTAAAAAACTAGAAAAAGAATCATGATTTACACTATTTGCAATAAAAATATTTACGAATTCTAGAAAATTTAAAAATCTTAAATATTTGGTTAAAAAAATTTTTCTATTGAAAATTTTTCGTTAAAAAAATTTTTCTATAGAAAATTTTTCGTTAAAAAAATTTTTCTATAGAAAATATTTCTATAGAAAATTTTTCATTAAAAAATTTTTCTATAGAAAATTTTTCGTTAAAAAAATTTTTCTATAGAAAATTTTTCGTTAAAAAAATTTTTCTATAGAAAATTTTTCTATAGAAAATTTTTCGTTAAAAAAATTTTTCTATAGAAAATTTTTCGTTAACAAAATTTTTCTATAGAAAATTTTTCGTTAACAAAATTTTTCTATAGAAAATGTTTCGTTAAAAAAAAATTTTCTATAGAAAAATTTCTATAGAAAATTTTTCAAAAAGAAGTTATTTGCATTTGATCCCAAACCTGTTACATTTATTTATTAATGTAACAGATCAATTTATTGATAAAAAGCCAAAAAATGTTTGCGGAGAAACCAAATTCCTCGACGCGTTTCGATGGTTGGTTAAGCCATCTCTTCAGGAGGATTATCCCCAATTTAGACAGATCGAAAACCTCGCATTATTACTAAATTTACAAACATAACTATTAAGAATTATGTTCATAAACCAAAAATAAAAGCGTAGATTATCGACTGAACAAAAACAAACATTTTTCAGTTTTCATCTACCTTCACTTCCCACATTCTTGCTCTAATCTATCTAAATTGGGGATAATCCTCCTGAAGAGATGGCTTAACCAACCATCGAATCGCGTCGAGGAATTTGGTTTCTCCGCAAACATTTTTTGGCTTTTTATCATAAATTGATCTGTTACATTAATAAATAAATGTAACAGGTTTGGGATCAAATGCAAATAACTTCTTTTTGAATAATATTTACATCCCGACTAATTTGTTATTTTTTGAGAAAATTTTTCGTTAAAAAAATTTTTCTATAGAAAATTTTTCGTTAAAAAAATTTTTCTATAGAAAAATTTTTCGTTCAACAAAAATTTTTCGTTAAAAAAATTTTTCTATAGAAAATTTTTCGTTAAAAAAATTTTTCTATAGAAAATTTTTCGTTAAAAAAATTTTTCTACAGAAAATTTTTCGTTAAAAAAATTTTTCTATAAAAAATTTTTCGTTAAAAAAATTTTTCTATATAAAATTTTTCGTTAAAAAAATTTTTCTATAGAAAATTTTTCTATAGAAAATTTTTCGTTAAAAAAATTTTTCTATAGAAAATTTTTCGTTAAAAAAATTTTTCTGTAGAAAATTTTTGGGTAAAACATTTTTTCTATAGAAAATTTTTGGTTAAAACAATTTTCCTATAGAAAATATTTCATTAAAAAAATTTTTCTATAGAAAATTTTTCGTTAAAAAAATTTTTCTATACAAAATTTTTCTACAGAAAATTTTTTTGTCAAAAAAATTTTTCTTTATTTGGGAATTAATTATTCGAACTTTAGAATTGATTGAAGAATTAGGTTTAATCAGGCTTGAGTTCATTTAACTTTCAAATTATTAATTTTTGAAAATTTGAAAAGTAATTGTGGAGAAAAACTGAAAAAATTATTTTTGAACGCGGCTCAGTGGATTGCAATTTCTGTCCCGCCACAGGACGTCATCAGCACTTAGCGCCCTCGACCACAGTCGAGTTGTCAAATTGCAGACAACTCAAGCCTGATTAAACCTAATTCTTCAATCAATTCTAAAGTTCGAATAATTAATTCCCAAATAAATAAAAGCAAAGGGCACGTTGCATTTACATACATTCATGTAATTTACTTACATACATATGTTGTTAACATTGTTACTATTCTAAAAATAGCATCAAACCAAAAAGTCTTGTTCTTCTCTACATGCCAACGGCAAGTGAAAAGATCGAGCAAAACAAGTAATAGGAGAATACACAATCAATTAAACGTAGTGATGTTCGATCAAACTCAATGAGTTAAATTGATGATTATCTCTGCAATTTGACAACTCGACTGTGGTCGAGGGCGCTAAGTGCTGATGACGTCCTGTGGCGGGACAGAAATTGCAATCCACTGAGCCGCGTTCAAAAATAATTTTTTCAGTTTTTCTCCACAATTACTTTTCAAATTTTCAAAAATTAATAATTTGAAAGTTAAATGAACTCAAGCCTGATTAAACCTAATTCTTCAAAAAATTTTTCTATAGAAAATTTTTTGTTAAACAAAAATTTTTTAATTTTATTATTATTTTATCAGCTTTTTTTAGTTTCAAAATTTTGGATGATTATGTAACTAACTGAAATGGCTAAATGGACTTACTTTTTTTTCGATACTAAAACTTATACTAACAAATCTAAAATTTTCTATAAAAATTTTTTTTAACGAAAAATTTTCTAAAGAAAAATTTTTTTAATGAAAAATTTTCTATAGAAAAATTTTTTTAACGAAAAATTTACAATAGAAACATTTTTTCACGAAAAATTTTCTATAGAAAATTTTTTTTAACGAAAAATTTTCTAAAGAAAAATTTTTTTAATGAAAAATTTTCTATAGAAAAATTTTTTTAACGAAAAATTTTCTATAGAAAATTTTTTTTAACAAAAAATTTTCTATAGAAAAATTTTTTTAACGAAAAATTTTCTATAGAAAATTTTTTTTAACGAAAAATTTTCTATAGAAAATTTTTTTTAACGAAAAATTTTCTATAGAAAATTTTTTTTAACGAAAAATTTTCTATAGAAAATTTTTTTAACGAAAAATTTTCTATAGAAAATTTTTTTTAACGAAAAATTTTCTATAGAAAATTTTTTTTAACGAAAAATTTTCTATAGAAAATTTTTTTTAACGAAAAATTTTCTATAGAAAATTTTTTTTAACGAAAAATTTTCTATAGAAAATTTTTTTTAACGAAAAATTTTCTATAGAAAATTTTTTTTAACGAAAAATTTTCTATAGAAAATTTTTTTTAACGAAAAATTTTCTATAGAAAATTTTTTTTAACGAAAAATTTTCTATAGAAAATTTTTTTTAACGAAAAATTTTCTATAGAAAATTTTTTTTAACGAAAAATTTTCTATAGAAAAATTTTTTTAACAAAAATTTTCTATAGAAAAATTTTTTTAACAAAAATTTTCTATAGAAAAATTTTTTTAACGAAAAATTTTCTATAGAAAAATTTTTTTAACGAAAAATTTTCTATAAACAAATTTTTTTAATGAAAAATTTTTTTAATAAAAAATTTTCTATAGAAAAATTTTTCAATGAAAAAAAACTTTCTATAGAAAATTTTTCTTTAGAAAAAATTTTTCTATAGAAAATTTAATTTGGTATCGAAATCTTTTTTGAAAAAAGCTTAACATCGAAAAATATCTATAAAAATTTGGATATTGAAAATTTTCTATAAAAAATTTACAACATCGAAATTTTTGAACAATTTTTCGTTAAACAAAAATTTTTCTATAGAAAATTTTTCGTTAAACAAAAATTTTTCTGTAGAAAATTTTTCGTTAAAAAAAAATTTTTCTATAGAAAATTTTTCGTTTAACAAAAATTTTTCTATAGAAAATTTTTCGTTAAACAAAAATTTTTCTATAGAAAATTTTTCGTTAAACAAAAATTTTTCGTTAAACGAAAATTTTTCTATAGAAAATTTTTCTTTGAAAATTTTCGTTAAATAAATTTTTATAAAAAAATTTATAAAAAATTTTATAAAAAATTTTTCGTTAAAAAAAATTATATGAGCTGGGAGAATGTATATACAAAATTTCATAAAAAAAATGTTTATTTGACCCACTATATTTTTAGGCAACGAATTAAACACTAACAAAATAAAATTTTAGTCAAAACTAAAATCTAACAAATAAATTGATTTAAACTAAAATTCTACACAAATACAATAAACGATACAAAATTCATCTGAAATTCTTTTTCTCTTTATTACATTTTTTGTATAGGAACGTTATAAAACTGATATCAGTTTGGCCATACAATTGCTGCAATGCAAACCCGATGGTTTTGTGCCACAAAAAATTTCCTCAGTAAGTTTGTTTTCTCTTAATATTAAATAATTTTAAATTTTAAAAATATTTTTATACATCTTTTTATTCAGCTTCCAATTGATATACAATCGAAAGTATCTTCGTATATGCGTTTGGATACTAACTCCCATTCAGATTCAGAGGGTAGTGTTACGGGTATTGGTATTTCAACAACAGCTGCCTATAAAGTGCTTCCAGCAACGGACTCACCACCACCGGCTCCCTGCCCCTTTCCGCCCACAGCCATGGTATATTCAATGAGGGGCCTTGGTAAGTGTTAGTAGACCATGCTTGTTTAGAATTTTCATTTCTTTTACTTTTTTTCTTTAATTTTATTATTATTTTATCAGCTTTTTTTTAGTTTCAAAATTTTGGATGCTTATGTAACTAACTGAAACGGCTAAATGGACTTACTTTTTTCGATACTAAAACTTATACTAACAAATTTAAAATTTTCTATAAAAATTTTTTTAACGAAAAATTTTCTAAAGAAAAATTTTTTCATGAAAAATTTTCTATAGAAAAATTTTTTTAACGAAAAATTTACAATAGAAACATTTTTTAACGAAAAATTTTCTATAGAAAAATTTTTTTAAGGAAAAATTTTCTATAGAAAAATTTTTTTCTAGAAAAATTTTGTATAGGAAAATTTTTTTAAGGAAAAATTTTCTATAGAAAAATTTTTTTCTAGAAAAATTTTGTATAGAAAAAAATTATTTATAGAAAATTTTCTATAGAAACATTTTTTTAACGAAAAATTTTGTATAGAAACATTTTTTTAATGAAAAATTTTGTATAGAAATTTTTTTTTAACGAAAAATTTTGTATAGAAAATTTTTTTTAACGAAAAATTTTCTACAGAAAAGTTTTTTTAACGAAAAATTTTCTACAGAAAAGTTTTTTTAACGAAAAATTTTCTATAGAAAAATTTTTTTAACGAAAAATTTTCTATAGAAAAATTTTTTTAACGAAAAATTTTCTATAGAAAAATTTTTTTAACTAAAAATTTTCTATAGAAAATTTTTTTTAATGAAAAATTTTCTATAGGAAAATTGTTTTAACCAAAAATTTTCTATAGAAAAAATGTTTTACCCAAAAATTTTCTATAGAAAAATTTTTTTAATGAAAAATTGTCTATAGGAAAATTGTTCTAACCAAAAATTTTCTATAGAAAAATTTTTTTAACGAAAAATTTTCTATAAAAATATATTTTTAACGAAAAATTTTCTATAAACAAATTTTTTTAATGAAAAATTTTTTTAATAAAAAATTTTCTATAGAAAAATTTTTTATCGAAAAATTTTTCGATGAAAAAAAACTTTCTATAGAAAATTTTTCTTTAGAAAAAAAGTTTCTATAGAAAATTTAATTTGGTATCGAAGTCTTTTTTGAAAAAAGCTTAACATCGAAAAATATCTATAAAAATTTGGATATTGAAAATTTTCTATAAAAAATTTACACCGAAGAGTGTATGATGTTAAATTTTTAACATATTGCTACAGAAAATTTTTCGTTAAAAAATTTTTCTATAGAAAATTTTTCGTTAAAAAATTTTTCTATAGAAAGTTTTTCGTTAAAAAATTTTTTTATAGAAAATTTTTTTTTAAAAAAATTTTTCCATGGAAAATTTTTAATTACAAAAAATTTTCTATAGAAAATTTTTCGAGAAAAAAATTTTGCTATAGAAAGTTTGTCGTTAAAAAAAATGTTGCTATCGAAAACTTTTTGTTAAAAAATTTTACTACCAAAAAAATTTAATTTAAAAAATTTTTCTATAGAAAATTTTTCGTTCAAAAAATTTTTCGTTAAAAAAATTTTTCTTTGGAAAACTTTTCGATAAAAAAATTTTTCAATAGAAAATTTTTGTTAAAAAAAAACTTTTGTATAGATAATTTTTTGTTAAAAAAATTAAGTATAAAAAACTGTTATAATTAACTGTTATACTGATAAACTATTATACTGATAAACTTTTATACTAACGAACATTTTCATTTTTTTGACATCCTAAAGAAAATCCTAAATTTTTCCCTTTATAATTTTTTAATTAAATTTAGGTTTGTATATGAAAGTAGTGTTAAAAATTTTATTTATCAATTAAAATTAATTATTTAAATTTTATTTCATAACAATTAAGCTTATAGCATTTAGTCTAATCAAATTGTTTAATTCTTTTGTTTAATGTCATAATATTTAATGGTTTATTTTAAAATATTTTTAATTTGCAAAAATAGAGATAAAAATTTAGAATAATGATTAAATAAATTAAATCATTAAAAAGCATTTTTTGAACAAATTTTTAAAATATACAATTAGGGTATTCACTAGATGCATGAATGTATAATAATATAGTAAGTCGTAATTTTAAAACTGCTTAAGCTTTTTTGCCAAAAACTTGTTCGACTTAAAATTCAAAACTCAAATTTCTTATAACTATGTAAAATTTTGACTTAAGGCAAGACACCTGGATAAGAAACATTGTGAATACCCTTAATATTTAGTTAAATTAAACATATGTTTAAGATTAATTAAATTTTATTAACAAAACAAAAAATGCTTTAGTTTTTCTCACAAAAAGTTTTTAAATTTCTTATAATATTTCAATATTCTTTTCCAATTATTCCAATATAGATGCTAAACAAAATTCCGAGTCCACATTAAGTTTATCAAATAATAATAACAACAACAGCACAAGTGATACGCTCAACAACAACAACAATAACTCTGCAACATCATTAAACACCACAACAACAACAACATCAAATGCAAATTGTAATCTCAATGGCAATGACATGATCTCCCCCGTAGTCATGGCCAAATTCCTAGAGGACGAATTAAAGGCTGGCGAAATCAAACATTGTGATACATGTCAGTGTTCCAAGGATCTAACGGTATTGGCTGATGTTTCACGCTCCTACTCAGTCGCTACCCAAACGCCTTTTGTTTGCAATTCCACAAGTAGTAACGGCAACCTAAATGATTCCATGAACCAATTATGTCTAAGGTGCTACAGTAATCTCAATTCGCCTTCACGCACCAATAGTCCATTTACCAAGAATCTTCTTAAGTCCAGTGATTCAGTGATATCGGAAACTAAAAGTTCAGTCTCGGATCTAAATGATATGGATAAGTTATTTACGCCCGCGAAAAAAGATGATCTAATGGTTAATCCTATTCTAGGGCATCATCGGCTCTGCGAACGCACCTCTTTACTAAAAGGCGTCAATGGACAAGCGGGTGCGATTAAAACTTCCTACAATACGATTTTGGACAATATGAAAACTTTGAATGGCTATCAGCGAAGATTTATAGATGGAGGCGGTACAGCTTTGGAGCTACTAGAAGAACGCTCCAAGCTTTTGAGCAATAAACATCCAGTCTTGAAATTATCGAACATGAACCATGAGGATATCAATGGCAATGATGAACTGGAAGACGAAGAGAAGCCCTTATTGGGTTCAAATTCATTGAATACCCATATTATAGAGGGCGATATATTGGAGGAGGAGAGAGATTGTTTAAAAACTAAGACTAAACTAAGAACTGAAAGTTCTTGTGAACTGGGTGGTGGAACGGGTGGAACAAGGGATCATATTAAATCGCCTACGGCCAGTACAAAAAGTGCTTTAGATCCTAAGGCAGCGAATAGTCTGATAAAGACTCAAATATCGGGCAGTGTAAATAGTGTATGGAGTAAGACCAGCAGCTGTGAGGGAGCGAAAATGTTTGAGAACTTTAATAGAAATTTAATAAAAACAATAAAGGTAAGTCTGAAATACCTAATAGAAAGCACAGTGGGGCTAAAGGCAAAATAAGTGACATAATTTTTTTTTTATATTAAATTTTTAAAACAAATTTTTTTAGAAAATTTGTCAATTGTAAAATTTTCTATATAAATTTTTTACATCAAAAATTTTGTTGCAAATTTAATAGAGAAAAAATTCTTAAAAATTTTTGACATCGAAAATTTTCTATAGAAAATTTTAAAATCAAAAAATTTTCTATAGAAAATTTTAAAATCAAAAAATTTTCTATAGAAAATTTTAAAATCAAAAAATATAAAATTTTAAAATCGAAAAATTTTTTTTCTATAGAAAATTTTTCGATGTTAATATTTTCTATAGAAAATTTTTCGATGTTAATATTTTCTATAGAAAATTTTTCTATGTTAAAATTTTCTATAGAAAATTTTTCGATGTTAAAATTTTCTATAGAAAATTGTTCGATGTTAAAATTTTCTATAGAAAATTTTTCGATGTTAAAATTTTCTATAGAAAATTTTTCGATGTTAAAATTTTCTATAGAAAATTTTTCGATGTTAAAATTTTCTATAGAAAATTGTTCGATGTTAAAATTTTCTATAGAAAATTGTTCGATGTTAAAATTTTCTATAGAAAATTTTTCGATGTTAAAATTTTCTATAGAAAATTTTTCGATGTTAAAATTTTCTATAGAAAATTTTTCGATGTTAAAATTTTCTATAGAAAATTTTTCGATGTTAAAATTTTCTATAGAAAATTTTTCGATGTTAAAATTTTCTATAGAAAATTTTTCGATGTTAAAATTTTCTATAGAAAATTTTTCGATGTTAAAATTTTCTATAGAAAATTTTTCGATGTTAAAATTTTCTATAGAAAATTTTTCGATGTTAAAATTTTCTATAGAAAATTTTTCGATGTTAAAATTTTCTATAGAAAATTTTTCGATGTTAAAATTTTCTATAGAAAATTTTTCGATGTTAAAATTTTCTATAGAAAATTTTTCGATGTTAAAATTTTCTATAGAAAATTTTTCGATGTTAAAATTTTCTATAGAAAATTTTTCGATGTTAAAATTTTCTATAGAAAATTTTTCGATGTTAAAATTTTCTATAGAAAATTTTTCGATGTTAAAATTTTCTATAGAAAATTTTTCGATGTTAAAATTTTCTATAGAAAATTTTTCGATGTTAAAATTTTCTATAGAAAATTTTTCGATGTTAAAATTTTCTATAGAAAATTTTTCGATGTTAAAATTTTCTATAGAAAATTTTTCGATGTTAAAATTTTCTATAGAAAATTTTTCGATGTTAAAATTTTCTATAGAAAATTTTTCGATGTTAAAATTTTCTATAGAAAATTTTTCGATGTTAAAATTTTCTATAGAAAATTTTTCGATGTTAAAATTTTCTATAGAAAATTTTTCGATTTTCCCAATTTTGATAAAAAAAAAATATTCCGGTGTAGAAGTCAACTTAAATACCACTTATTTAGCCTTTGATCCCACTGTTCCAAACTTTATAACTTTCATATTAATAAAACTTTTTGGTTTAGGCTGAAAATCCCAAAAACCGAGGACCACGACTCTGTGCCATGCGTATACAGCAGAATGGACAAAGCAATATATTACTAGACAATATCGAGTCCATAGAGGCCATAACCCCGGTGATCTACCGAAGACGCGAACGTTTGCTGGATGAGGAGTTAGATGATGGCAAAGATATTATAACTTCCAAAACAACTATGGAATCATGTGCAACAATAGAGACGGCCAAGGAAGCCATAGAAACGGAGGAAGTGCGATTAGAAGAAGTTAAAGATGAAGATTTGAACGTCAAGGAACCAAATGAGCTGGAGAGATTAGAAACTGGGGAGTTGGTGGAACAAAACCAGGATGATTCGATATTAGTATGTGGTGATGAAAAGACTGATAATTTGTTAGAGATTAAGATGGAACCGGCGGTGGTAAAGCCCTGCTTACAAGCCACTACCACAAAAGCAAATGCACCTGGAACTAACCACTATGATGAGACTTCCAAAGTTTCCGGAACACAATCAAGTTCTATAAGTGAAACTATAGATTTCCAGGAGACGGTAATATTAAGGCGCCAGCAATTAAGTCGTGTAGCCGAATGGGTACAAAATAATACCCAACAAATGGAAATGGAACAGCAACAGCAGGCGCAACAGCAACAACATTTAGGAAGCTTAAATCATTGTGATTCATCGGGTACAGACCATCAATCCTCCTTCTCCACTTTAGATCAATTAGATTCAGTATCAGTGGAAAAGCTTTCCATGGATTCTGGCTACAAGACCACACCCCAACTGCAGCCCTTAAACAATTCCAGTCAAGATGAAACTATAAAAACCTCCGATGATTCTCTGTCGCCCAAGTCCGATTTAAACAATCCAAGTCCCTTGAATTTTTCTAATAAAACATCACCCATAGAAGAGTTAGCAAATGATAATATACAAATCTTTAGTAATGCCCAGACATATTATCGGCGTACCTCCCGCTCGGGATTACCGGTGGCCTATACCTCACCCCAAGATGCTCAAGATTCAAGTTCTCAGTGTTCACAAATCATACCCGAACAGCCAACATGTGATATTCTTAACTATAAATACTATCCCAATGATAGTGATAAGACGAGAGCCATTAAGGCGGAGTTGCATACAACCACCCAAAATGTGGATATAGCCCAAATGGAATATAATGTTAAACAATTTTTATTAAAGCAAAATGAATGGTCCATGCGCTCTACAACTAATACTAGGACCCTAAATACAACAACAAATACTGCGGTGGCAAATCCTAGCAATCGTCAATCTTCCATAAGACATATAAAACTGTTTTCCTCCTCCACGGCGGGTATAGGTCCGGGAAAAGGAGAACGTGTAAGAACGACCCTAAGTCAAAATTCTATTAACACGGGGTCTTCTAATATAGCAATACACACAACGTCTACTTCCTCTACTTTAGGAAACTCTACGAAATTTAATGATTTGAAAGTATCCTCGAACACTTCCAATACCAACTCCTCGTCGACTAATAATCAAACCATAACCACAACTACAACAACTTCGATAAATGGTTCAATACCCCAAAGAACTGAAACGAATTTATAAAAACCTTAATCAAAATCTTAAAAGAAAAACATCCCAAAAAAACTTTAAAATAATTTTCGTATTCTTGAACTTAATATTCTCTTAGTACTTAAATGTAATGGGTGTTTTTTTTAGAGATATAGAACTTTGAATTGAAATAAAACACAAGAAAATCGTTTTAATGTCCATCAATTTGGCTTTATTGGAAGGATAATTTTATGCCATTAATGTTTAAATATGATTTCGGGCATGTGGCCGCCGCGGCTGGCTCGAATAAGGCCAATTCTACAGGTCCAATTTTCAACTACTTTTTCGAGCATATGGGGCCGTATGTTGGCAATAACTCCACGAATGTTGGCTTTTAAGTCCCCTAACGTTTCTGGTTTGTTGGCGTAGACGAGCGACTTCACATATCCCCAAAGAAAATAATCCAGTGGTGTCAAATCGCACGATCTTGGTGGCCAATTGACAGGTCCATTCCGCGAAATTATGCGCTCATCGAATGTTTCCTTCAATAAATCAATTGTGACGTGCGCTGTGTGGCATGTAGCGCCGTCTTGTTGTAACCACAACTCATCCACATTAATGCCATCCAATTGGGGAACAAAATAGTCGGTCTCCATTTATAGTAACTGACTCTCCAGCATTATTTCGGAAGAAGTATGGCCCAATGACTCCACCAGCCCATAGAGCACACGAAACAGTCAGTTTTTGTGGATGTAATGGCGTCTCAAGGGTCTCATGTGGATTCTCTTCACTCCAAATGCGGCAATTTTGCTTGTTGACGTAGCCATTCAACCAAAAATGAGCCTCACCACTGAACAAAATTTTGCGATGAAAATCAGCATCGAGATCAATCTCATTTTCGGCCCATACACCAAAATCACTACGCATTGCAAGGTCTCGCGGCTTTAATTCTTGCACAAGCTGGATCTTGTAAGGTCGCAAGCCAAGATCTTTGCGCAAAATCTTCCATAAAGTTGATGGACAAAGCTCCAATTGCTGTGCACGGTGGCGAATCGATTGATTCGGGTCCTCTTCAACACTTTGCTCTACAGCGGCAATTGTTTCTTCGGTGCGCACTGTTCGACGTCGCTGCGGATGCGTATTATCACATAGAGTAAACGTAGTGCGAAAACGATCCATGGTTAACCGAATTAATTGCTCTGATGGACGATTATGACGACCATAAAATGGACGGAGCTTGCGGTAAACTTCGCGAACTGAACCATTATTTTCGAAATAAATTTGCACGATTTGCAAGCGTTGTTCTTTTGTCAACCTGTTCATGATGAAATGGCAAACCAAACTAAATATTAATCACTTGACAGCTGACAAAATGGCCGCCAGTTAAAAAAGTGATGCCAACTTAAAGTTCTATACCTCAATAAAAAACACCCGATATATATAAAATATATTTAGCTAGAAACGATCACAACAATCCTTTTGTAAGCGATACAAGGGATACGAGAGAGTATAAAATCGTTTGTAGTTTCGTCTCAATGTAATTTCAAGCGTAAAAATATTTATATTTGTAATTCATAAAAACCTAATAACTAATTCATACCTATACTCATATTAATTACGATATAACTTGATGATATTAATTGTGTAATTAAGCAAAACCTAAATAATAATAATAATAATTAGTGTTAATGTAAAGTTTAGCCTAAATTAAATATAAAAACGGAATAATAATTAATTATACTATAAAACAAAGTTATAAATATGTATTCGAGATAAGCTTTAAACAAAATTTTATATTATACATAACCTTAAAATTGTATAACAAATTTGAAAACCAATGCAGCTAATATTCCAAAAAAAATCTAAGAAAATTAAATTAATTTGATATCATTTACAGGGACAATAGTTTGAAATGAGAATTTTAATACAAATTTTGAAATTTCAATACAGTTTTGTGAAGTGGAATTACAATTTAAAATACAATATTCCCTGTTGTTTTTAATATTCGAAGTTCTACAGAAAATATACCTTCAGGTACCATTAAAAATTTTTGTAAAACGAAATCTAAATTCTTAAACATTTTTAAAAATTATCTCTATTTGTATCTTTATTTCAAATAATCAAAATTTTCTTTATATATTTTTTTTTTTGAGATTCTGCCTTTATTATAGAAAGTTTTTCTATTGTAAAATTTTCTATCGAAAATTTTTTGGATTTAAAATTTTTTGATTGTGAAATTTTCTATAGAAGATTTTTTGATTGTAAGATCTATAAAAATTGTTTCATTGTGAAATTTTCAACAGAAATTTTTTTTAAAAAAGTTTTACTGTAGTATATTGCACTAAGATCCTAATTTATTATAACTATTTATTATTGTAATAAATAGTTTTTTGATAAAACCAAAAAATGTTGGTGGGGAAACCTTTCCTCGACGCGTTTCGATGGTTGGTTAGGCCATCTCATCAGAAGGATTACCCCTAATTCTAGACAGAGCGAAAACCACACACCAAATTTTTTGAAAAACTCTTTTGAAATTCTTTGATTGTGGAATTTTTTTAAGAAAATTTTTTCATTGAGGAATTTTCTATAAAAAAAAATAACTTTTTGCTTTACAATGTTCTATAGAACATTTTCCTATTATGAAATTTAATACAGAAATTTTTTTAATTTTAAAAAATTCTATAGAAATATTTCGATTTGAAAAATTTCTATAAAAATTTTTTCGATGTTAAAAATTTCTATAGAAAATTTTTCAATATTAAAAATTTCTAAAGAGAATTATTTGATGTTAAAAATCTATAGAAAATGTTTCGGTGTTAAAAAGTTATATAGAAAATTTTTATAGAAAAATTTTCGAGGTTAAAAATTTATATCGAAAGTTTTTCGAGGCTGAAAATTTCTATCAAAAATTTTTCGATGTTAAAAATGTCTATAAAAAATTTTTCGATGTTTAAAATTTTTATTGATAATTATTCGATGTTAAAAATTTCTATAGAAAATTTTTCGATGTTAAAAATTTCTATAAAAAATTTTTTGATGTTTTAAATTATTATAGAAAATTTTTCGTTGTTAAGAAGTTCTATAGGAAATTTTTCGTGGTTAAAAATTTCTATAGAAAATTTTTCGTGGTTAAAAATTTCTATTAAAAATTTTTCAATGTTAAAAATTTCTATACAAAATTTTTCGGTGTTAAAAATTTCTATACAAAATTTTTCGAGAAATTTTTTTAATTTTAAAAAATTCTATAGAAATATTTCGATTTTAAAAATTTCTATAAAAATTTTTTCGATGTTAAAAATTTCTATAGAAAATTTTTCAATATTAAAAATTTCTAAAGAGAATTATTTGATGTTAAAAATCTATAGAAAATGTTTCGGTGTTAAAAAGTTCTATAGAAAATTTGTATAGAAAAATTTTCGAGGTTAAAAATTTATATCGAAAGTTTTTCGAGGCTGAAAATTTCTATCAAAAATTTTTCGATGTTAAAAATGTCTATAAAAAATTTTTCGATGTTTAAAATTTTTATTGATAATTATTTGATGTTAAAAATTTCTATAAAAAATTTTTCGATGTTTTAAATTATTATAGAAAATTTTTCGTTGTTAAGAAGTTCTATAGGAAATTTTTCGTGGTTAAAAATTTCTATAGAAAATTTTTCGTGGTTAAAAATTTCTATTAAAAATTTTTCAATGTTAAAAATTTCTATACAAAATTTTTCGGTGTTAAAAATTTCTATACAAAATTTTTCGAGAAATTTTTTTAATTTTAAAAAATTCTATAGAAATATTTCGATTTTAAAAATTTCTATAAAAATTTTTTCGATGTTAAAAATTTCTATAGAAAATTTTTCAATATTAAAAATTTCTAAAGAGAATTATTTGATGTTAAAAATCTATAGAAAATGTTTCGGTGTTAAAAAGTTCTATAGAAATTCGATGTTAAAAATTTCTATAGAAAATTTTTCGATGTTAATTTCTACAGAAAATTTTTCGTGGTTAAAAATTTCTATTAAAAATTTTTCAATGTTAAAAATTTCTATACAAAATTTTTCGGTGTTAAAAATTTCTATACAAAATTATTCAACGTTGAAAATTTCTATAGAAAAATGTTTGATGGTAAAATTTTCTATAGTAAAATTTTTAATGTTAAAATTTTCTATAGAAGCATTTAAAATGTTAAAATTTGTTATCGAAAAGTTTTTAATGATAAAAATTTATGTTAAAGATTTTTATAGATAATTATTATTTTTTGGTGTAAAAATATTTTTTTTTTTTAGATTTGCTATTGAAAATTTTTAATGTTAAAATTTTCTAAAGAAAAGTTTTGTTTCTAAATTTAGTAACAATGCGAGGTTTTCGCACTGTCTAAATTGGGGATAATCCTCCTGAAAAGATGGCTTAACTAACCATCGAAACGCGTCGAGGAATTTGGTTTCTCCGCAAACATTTTTTGGCTTTTTATCAATAAATTGGTCTGCTACATTAATAAATAAATGTAACAGATTTGGGATCAAATGCGAATACTCTTCTTTTTGAAGGAAAATTTTTAATGATAAAAATTTCTGTAAGAAATTTTTCGATATTCAATTTTTCTATAAATTTCTGAGGCAGATAATTTTCGGGACTTTGATACTACAGAGTATCTAGAGTAAGAAAATCAATTTTATTATATATTATTCATTATTATCAAAGCCATTTTTTGGGGTAGCTTCATAATTCCATCATTATACATATATTTTCGCTTCTTGTTTTTCACTTTTGTTGGCACCCTTTTTTTCCTTTAAAAAAGATTTACACGAGATCAAAACAATGATATTCAGACACTGTAATGTCCGGACTATACTGCGAATGCTTTAAAACTTCCTAGCCATGCTCTGCCAATTTTTACTGGGTCAGCAAAGATGTTTATGGTCTGGCGTTTTCGTGGCGAAACAGTCAGTTTAGAGTACCATAGATCAATGTTTAATATTACTGTTAAACTGTTAACATTACTGTTAGTCTCTTCTAAAAAGTATGGTTTTTTTGTATTTGCTAGTCAATTCGAATCTAATTTCACACACATAAAAATTTAAGAAAATACCAAGGCTGCAGTTGGCTGCAGCTAAAATTAAATTTTTCCTTTTTGTCATAGTTTTAACAACAATCCCAAGTTGTGATAAAAAATTTCTCATTTTATAACTATTGTTATAGGTACTTACGTATATCAAATAAAAAAAAAAAATCATCATCATACAAATGACGTTAAACCAAAAACATAATAAAGCTATAAGCAATGAATAGGCATATTATACTATAAAAAAACTTAGTAACTTATGTAAAATTTATATAGAAAACTAAGAAATTCGCTTAAGAGTAATAAAATAGAATTAAAAAAAAATATGAGATAGTACTTAATGCCAGCTAATAATAAAATAATGCATTTAAAAATGTAACCAAATAATTAATTATGCTTAGAAGCATAAACAATTTATTATTAATATAAACATTATATTGACATAATCTTCAAAATTTTAGTTTGTTCAAAAAAAAAGCAATAGCATAAAAAGATTGCCCAGGATCCAAATATTTTTTTAAATACAAAATATCTAACCTAAAACTTGTAATTAGTCTTTAAAAGAAAATTGTCAAATCAAGCAACTATAAATAATTGATTTAAAGTTTTTTTTTAGCATTTAAATAATTTTATTTTTTTTTTTTTAGTTTTTAAAATTTTGTTAATTTAATTTTTTTCTTTTTCAAAAACTTTAGCCTTTTTCTCATGTTTCATGAAAAATCATTTATCTGAAAAAAACACTATATAAAGCAGTACCTTTTTCTATAGAAATCTCAAAAAAAATATTTATCTAGATAAAAAACAATGAAAACTCAAATCCTTCCTTAAAAATACCTATAATTACAAAAACAAATAAAATCTATTATAAAATATACCTTCAAGTGAACACACATACATATTAATTATAACAGCTTCTTATAAATATATACAAACATACATTTGTATATGAAAGATACATATGTACATATTATTATCACTATTAGAAAAATCACTTAGAATTCATTTAACAAAATCATTATAATAAATTATAATACCGTTATAATGTATTATAACGCATCATAATGAGATTATAATGCGATTATAAGATATTATAAAGCATTAAATGAGATTATAATGCATTTTGATGCGATTATAATTTATTATAACGCATTATAATGAAAGTATAATGTATTATAATGCAATATAATGCGATTCTAACGCATTATATAACATTATAATGGTATTACAATGTATTACAACGCATTATAATGTATTATATAGCATTAAAATGCGATTATAATGTATTATAGCGCATTAGAATGAGATTACAATGTATTATAACGCATTTTAATGCGATTATAATATATTATAACGCCTTATAAAGGAAGTATAATATATTATAATGTATTCAATAGAATTATAATGCGATTGTAATGTATTATAACGCATTTTTATGCCATTATAATATATTATAAAGCATTATAACGGAAGTATAATGTATTATAATGCATTATAATGCGATTATTACGCTTTATATATCATTATAATGCTATTATAATGTGTTATAATGATTTAAATTAGATTATAATGCATTACTATGAGATAATAATGTATTACTATTACTATGAGATAATAATGTATTATAAAGCATGATTGTGCTATTATAATGTATTATAAAGCATTCTTATATGATTATAATTTATTATAACGCATTCTAATACGATTATAAAGTATTATAGCGCAAGTATAATGTATTATAATGAGATTATAACGCATTATATAGCATTAAATGAGATTATAATGCATTACTATAAGATAATAATGTATTATAAAGCATGATAGTGCTATTATAATATATTATAAAGCATTCTTATGAGATTTAATGTATTATAACGCTTTATAACGGTAGTATAATGTATTATAATGCAACATAATGTGGTTATAACGCATTATATAACATTATAATGGGATTACAATGTATTATAATGCATTATCATGTTTTATGTAGCATTATAATGCGATTTTAATGTATTATAAAGCATTATAATGAGATTATAATGTATTATAACGCATCATAATGAAATTAGAATGCATTATAAAATATAATAATACGATTATATTGTATTATGTAGCATTATAATGCGATTATAAGATATTATAAAGCATTAACTGAGATTATAACGCATTATAATGAGATTGTAATGTATCATAACGCATTATAATGAGATTATAATATATTATAACGCATTATAATGCGATTATAATGTATTATAACGCATTATAACTGGAGTATAATGTATTATAATGCATTATAATGAGATTATAATGTAATATAACGTATTATAATGTATTCAATAGCATTATAATGCGATTATAATGTATTATAACGCATTATAACTGGAGTATAATGTATTATAATGCATTATAATGGGATTATAATGTTTTATAACGCATTATAATGTATTCAATGGCATTATAATGCGATTATAATGTATTATAACGCATTTTAATGCGATTATAATATATTATAACGCATTAAATGAGATCATAATGCATTATTATGATATAATAATGTATTATAAAGCATTCTTATATGATTATAATGTATTATAACACATTTTAATGCGATTATAATATATTATAACGCATTATAACGGAAGTATAATGTATTATAATGCAATATAATGCGATTATAACGCCTTATATAACATTAAATTAGGATTACAATGTATTATAACGCATTATAATGTATTATATAGTATTATAATGCGATTATAATGTATTATAACTCATTACAATGAGATTATAATGTATTATAACGCATTATAACGAAAGTATAATGTATTATTACGCATTATAATGCAATTATAACGCATTATATAGCATTATAATAAAATTATAACGTATTATAATGTATTAAATAGCATTATAATGTGATTATAAAGTATTATAACGCATTCGCATGCGATTATAATGTATCATAATGCATTCTAATGTGATTATAATGTATTATAACGCATTATAACGGAAGAATAATGTATTATAATGCAATTATAAAGCATTATATAACATTATAATGGGATTACAATGTATTACAACGCATTATAATGTATTATATAGCATTATAATGCGATTATAATATATTATAACGCATTATAATGAGATTATAATGCATTGTAACACATTATAATGCATTATAACACATTATAATACGATTATATTGTATTATATAGCATTATAATGCGATTATAAAGTATTATAACGCATTAAATGAGATTATAGTGCATTTTTAGGAGATAATAATGTATTGTCAAGCATTTTTATGCCATTATAATGTATTATAACGCATTCCTATGCGATTGCAATGTACTATAACGCATCATAAGGCAAGTATAATGCATTATAATGCGATTATAACGCATTATATAGCATAATAATGAGATTATAATGTATTATAACGCATTATATAGCATAATAATGAGATTATAATGTATTATAACGCATTATAATGTATTATATAGCATTATAGTGCAATTATAATGTATTATAACGCATTATAATGAAACTATAACGCATTATAACACATTATAATACGATTATATTGTATTATATATCATTATAATGTATAACAATGCGATTATAATGCTTTATAGCACAATTTGATTGTATAATTGAGTATTATAAACCGATTACAATGTATTATAACGCATTAAATGAGATTATAAGTATGTTTGTGCTATTTTAATGTATTATAAAGCATTCTTATACGATTTTAATATATTATAACGCTTTATAATGCAATTATAATACACTATAACGCATTATAATGCGAATATAATCTATTATAATACGTTGTAATGCGACTTAAATGTATTATAATGCAACTATAATGTATTATAACTCATTCTAATGTATTACAACGCATTTTAGTGCGATTATAACGCAAAATATAGCATTATAATGAGATTATAATGTATTATAACGCATTAAAATATATTTATAATATATTATAACGCATTATAATGCGATTATAATGTATTATAGCGCATTATAATGAGATTATAATGCATAATAATACATTATAATACGAATATATTGTATTATATCGCAACATAAAGCATTATAATATATTATAATGATATTATAATGCATTATAAAACATTATAATACAATAATATTGTATTCTAAAGCATTACAATGTGATTATAATGATTTATAAGACATTAAATAAGATTATAATGCATTATTATGAGAAAAAAATGTATTATAAAGCATTCTTATGCATTATAACACATTATAACATTGTAAGCTATTGACTTTTCCGTTATAGAATTAAATTCAATTCGTTTATAAAATTTCTAAATTATATCTAAAAGTTATTAACTTTACAAAATTTTTAGTTTTTAAATCAAAACACCTAAAATCATACATATTTACCCACATTTTAAGTCCAATTAAAAAAAACCCCAACCCAAAAAACATATTTATAGCTTATAAAGGAAAATGTTATTCAAATTTATAAAAAGAAAAAATCCTCCCCTACTCAAGAAACAAAAGAAAAACATTTAAAAAGAAGAATCTAAAACAAATCATTTAAACGGCTTCATTTAATCTTTAAAAAAAAATTTACAATATTTTGGTCCAATTATATTAAAGAAAACAAAACAAATCATATTTATAACAAAAAAAAAACAAAAAAAAAAAACATTATTAACCACCTTTGTCATACCAAAAGAAATCAAAACATACCTTATAAACAAGACATAAATGTTTTTGTATAATTAAATTTTATAATTATTATAAAAAACGAAAAATATGCATAAATAACTTATTTATAATTTCTTGGCCTTATTAATCATATTAAGCATAAATAAAAAAAAGAAGCATTAAATTGTATTAAATGTTTTTACACGTACATATTACATTTTTATAGGAACTTTTTTATTTGTTCATTTTAAGAAACACATGAATAATCCTTAACAAAAAAAATTAAGTATAAACAAATATAATTGCTCAAATTTAACATTTTAGTCAAAAAGTTGAAGAAATTTGTTCAATAGTAATTTATTTAGATGTATTAATCATTTTAAATTACTTTGTTTGGCTTAAAATTTCTTCCTGATAAACTTAAATTCTCATTTTCCACAAACTGCTTTAGTTTACTTTTTTAAAGCAATGAAAATTCTGTTTTTAATTTTAACAACATCCCCATATTATTCTGTTATTTTAACACTTCTTCTAATTAACAGAATTCATTACCAATTACATATAAACATTCCCCTAATAATTCTCCACTGTTAACTCTCCCTCTCATTAACAGACATCATCATAAACATCAGTGCTGCCGTTTTGTGTACTTCTAACTAAAATCGGTTACTTCTTTACTTAATGTGTACATGTGTACTTTGTTTTCATTTTGGTTACTTTTTTCGGGAAAGTTCATGTTTCGTAATTTTTTGATTCGGTTTTTGTACTAAACAATAAAACATTATTCATTTTGATTGTTTCAAAACATAACTTTTTAAATCGATAGCACCAAAACGTAACTTTTTACTTTTTCAAATCATTCTGGCGGTTAGAAAACCGAATTAATTAAACATATAAATCAGATCTTATGACTTCAAGTACTAGTTATTCCCATATGGACTACTTAAGTTATAGTAAAAAAATGTTTTCTCAATTTGCTTAAAATGATTTAAGATGAAATTATTTAATTTTGGTGCGAACGGCTAAAGGAGGACAGTTTTTGATATATAGAAAGATTACAGTTTTTTGGGGGTTTAAAAAAATATGACCTCTACTTAATGAAAGTATCTTCTGAACTATTCGACCGATTTTTTTATTTTACTTATTTATTGAAAGGTAATAAAATTTCTGCAACAAAGTCAGATCGTTTGTATAATGTAATCGAGAAATGACTAAGTCACAGTAATAGGTAATTTTTGTTTACACTTAGTAAGAGGTGGTGTAAAATTTACACCATAATTTTTTTTTTAATAGAGTCGAAAATGCGAAATTTTGCAAGGCTTGATGTGAACAGCCTTTTTTTATTTTGAATAAAACATAGTTAAAAAAGCCGCCATTTTTCATTAAAGTGTAAATTCAAATTTTCTGTTAAATTATCTAAATTTTTTAGAATTTCAAAGTCCTTCCATTTTTTTATATTCTTATTTTTTTTTACTTTTACAAGATTCTTTTTCACAGCATTAATTTTTTCTAAACAAATCCATTATTTTCAAGAAAAAAGGAAATTGTTGTTTTTGCTTCATTGTTGATTTTCATGAACGGTTGCATTTTTTGGTACTTTTTACGTAAAATCAATGTAGTGGCAACACAAGAAAATTTTGCACCGAACATATGTTTTTCTCTAAATTTTCTGATTATTTTTCGCACGACCTCAGACCCCTTGCAAAATTCAAAAGGTTATGCGAAATTATTTTCTATGCATTTGTTTTTGTTTTCGGATTAGACTTCCAAATTTCGCACTTTTTAGACCAAAAATTTCTGACGTGAATAGCTCTAATATAATTTTTATGTTTATATTTTATGGCAATTTTTTACCTAGATTATTCTAGATTAAATACTTTTTATTGAAAAAAAAAACAGAACAATTTTTCGTTTAAAAGAAAATTGTACTTTATTTCATAGCCATATTTTACTTAAAAAAAATTCTGGTTTTTTAAATTTTGGTATTTTAAACTTATTTTAGTATAAACATTTTGTGCTTAGTAGGATCCAGATCGGTGCCAAAAGGACAATGTTACAGAAGAACAAATTATTAAATTATTTTCTGCGCCTCGTTCAAGGAACTATAAACAGGCCCCCAGCTACGACTGTTACATGTTGTGATCGTTGTTATTTAACCACTTATATGCTTCAAATAGAATTGAAAGTCCTCATTTTTCTATATAACAGTTTCTTCAAATCTTTAGCGTTAAGTCGAAAATTTTCACACTCAATTTACTTTTAAGATATCGACATTTCAAATCTTGGTTACTTTTTTCCCAACTTGGTTAGTTTTATATGAAAATTTGGTTACAAAAATAATTTTGTCATGGCAACACTGATTAACATTAACTCTCAACAATGTAAACATTCATTCTCAACATGTAAACATTCTCTGCTGTTAACACTTTTATTAACATAATAATCCTTAATGATTTCTTAACATTTTATAACTGTTTGATTTTAAAATACAATCACACACACAACAATAAAAACTACTGCTTTTTTTTTCTTCAAAAACAACTCAATAGTTTTCATTTAAAAGAGAAAAACCTACATACAAACAAAAACTAGAAAAAGAAAAATCAAAAAAACAACAAAAATATATTGTTATTGTTTCTAAATTAATTTGCTAACAGAACAAACAAAACTTATACACAAAAATCAATGATAAATTTTGTTTAATTAAATGATAACATAAACTATTTACTCTAATTAACTAGAAATCTATAAATAATTAAGTTGGCTAATTGTTAATTGAGTTTTTAAGTTTCATATTTTATATTTATTAATTTGTTTACAACAAAAATAAACGTTTAAATAAAAAAATTATAAGAAAGCCGAGAATAATTTATAAAAACAAGCAACAACTATTTATAATAAATTTATGTATTTTTACCTGCTCTTTAATAAACATAAAAAAAAACAAAAAAAAATTACAACCACCTTAAAAATAAAGCAAAAAACATATAAATAAAAACAAAAAATTAAAATAATGAAAAACTGAAAAATGATATAAAATTAATAAACAAAAAAAAAAAACTTTATTAATGTATAATTAAACAATAATATTTAATAATTATATGAATAATAAATAAAGTGCGACTGTATGTATCAAAACATAAAAAAGAGACAAAAAATTTTGAGTTTTATTTACTTTTTTGAAAACTTTTCAGTAAAAGTTTGAATAATGTGGGAGTTTTTTTTAGATTAGTTACATTTAGCTTGATTTTTGATTTTTAAATAATTCAATTTGGAATTTATTAACGTTCTAATTTATGGATATGAAAAGTAAACAGTTCATTTAAATGAAAATTATGAGAAATACAATGTTAAAACTTTAATCTGAAATTTTTGAAAAAATTTTGATTCTCCAGAATTGTATTCAATTTTAGGTATAAAATTTTAAAGTCAAAATTTAATAGAAAAATCAAATTTTCAAAAATATTTAAAATTGTATTAAGAAATTTTTCGATATAAAATTTTAATCATTAAAGATTCTAAAGCAGAGTTCGTCACAAAGATAACAGAACAAAAAACTCATCGACAGAGTTGTCGTTTTTTATACTTTTAACTAAAATAGGTATTTTTCAAATATTTTTATTAAAAAATTTTCCATAGAAATTTTTTTTATCAAAAATTTTTTCATTAAAAATATTTTTATCAAAAATTTTTCTTTATAAAATTTTTTTATCAAAAATTTTTCTATAGAAAATTTTTTTATCAATAATTTTTCTATAGAAATTTTTCAAAAGAAAATTTTTTTATCAAAAATTTTTCTATAGAAAATTTTTTTATCAAAAATTTTCGATAGAAAATTTTTCTAAAAAAATTTTTTTTAGCACAATTTTTTTATCTAAAATTTTTCTATAGAAAATTTTTCTATCAAAAATTTTTCTATAGAAAATTTTTTTGTCAAAAATTTTTCTATAAAAATTTTTTTATTAAAAATTTTTTTATTAAAAATTTTTCTATAAAAATTTTTTTATTAAAAATTTTTCTATAGACAATTGTTTTATAGAAAAGTTTGTTGATAAAAAAAATTATATCAAGCATTTATTAATTAAAAATTTTTCTATAGAAAATATTTTTATCAAAAATTTTCTATAGAAAATTTTTTTTAATCAAAAATGTTTCTATAGAAAACTTTTTTATTAGAAATTTTTTTATAGAAAATTTTTTATCAAAAATTTGTCAATAGAAAGTTTTTATTTATAATTTTTTTTATAGAAAAGCTTTCAACTTAAAAATTTTACAAAAATTTTTTCAATGGAAAAATTTTAAATTGTTCAATATAAAATTTTTTTAGAAAAATTTTCTATATAAAAATTTTGAAGAAAATTTTTCAATAAAAAAACTTTATGGAAAATTTTCTAAAGTTAAAATTAAAAAAAAATTTTCAATAAGATAATTTTTCATTAAAAAATTGTATATGAAAGTTTATAATGTTAAAATTTTATAGAAAACTTTTTTAATAAAAATTTTTCAATATAAAAATTTAAAAGAAAATTTTTCAATGTAAAAAGTTTTCTATATAAAAATTATTTAGAAAATTTTTGAATGTAAAAATTTTATGAAAAAATTTTCAATAGAAAAATTTTATAAAAAAAAAATTTCAATGGAAACATTTTGAATTGTTCAATATAAAAAATTTTTATAAAATTTTTCAATGTAAAATTAGAAATTTTTTAAAAAGAAAATATAAATTGTTAATGAAAAAATTTTATAGAAAATTTCTTAATGAAAAAATTTTATAGAAAAATTTTTAATGGAAAAATTTTATAGAAAAATTTTTAATGGAACAATTTTTCAGTAGAAAATTTGTATTGGAAAATTTATAATTTGAATATTTTATTTAAAAATTCTCTATGTAAAAATTTTTTAATATAAAATTTTTCTATGTAAAAATTTTTCAATATAAAAATTTTGTAGAAAATTTTTCAATATAAAAATTTTATAGAAATGTATGTTTCGGCTGCAATGGAAATCATTTGAGAAAGGATTGTAAATTTAAGAACTCCAAATGTTTTACATGCGACAAACTGGGGCATATTTCAAAGGTATGTAAAAATAAAACCGGTCAACTGACGTTTGAACATGATAGTGACGTCGAATCTGTCGAACAATTGCGGGTTATAAATAAAATTACAAATTCAAAACCATACGATAAAAAAAATTATTTCTGTTAATATTGATGGAAAGATGTTAGATATGGAGCTGGATACAGGTGCTCCTTGCAGCATCATAAACAAGAAAAATTTACGTTATATTAAACCTAATTACAAGTTATATAAATCTGACCGGAAATTTGCAAGTTAATTGAAATTTTTTTATCAAAAGTTTTTCTATAGAAAATTTTTTTATCAAAAATTTTTTTATAAAAAATTTTTCTGATGGCAATATTTTATCAAAAATTTTTCTATAGGAAATTTTTTTATCAAAAATTTTCCTATAGAAAATTTTTTTATCAAAAATTTTTGCGTAGAAAATTTTTTATCAAAAATTTTTCTATAGAAAACTTTTTTATCAAGATTTTTTCTACAAAAATTTTTTTACCAAAAATTTTTCTACAGAAAATTTTTTTATCAAAAATTGTTCTATAAAAAACTTTTGTATCAAAAATTTTTCTATAGAAAATTTTTTTATCAAAAACTTTTTTATAGGAAATTTTTTTATCAAACATTTTTTATAGGAAATTTTTTTTCAAAAATTTTTCTATAGAAAAATTTTTTTTAATTTTTTTATCAAAAAATTTTTAATAGAGTTTTTTTATTAAAATTTTTTCTATGGAAAATTGTTTTATTAAAAATTTTTCTAAAGAAAATTTTTTTACAAAAAATTTTTCTATAGAAAATTTTTTTTCGAAAAAATTTTTCTATAGAAAATTTTTTTATAGTAAATATTTTTATCAAAATTTTTTGTATTAAAAATTTTTCAATAGAAAATTTTTTATCAAAAAAATTTCTCCAAATTCCAGCTGAATAATTAGAATACTCATTTTCCCGAGTTTCATCAATGTTAATGGTATTTACTAAAATTATAAACCTTCTTCGGCTTCTGGTGGTATTGGCTGCCTTCGCCTGTTCTAAAGTTGCATCTTTTACCTTTTTAAAAGTGAAACATGTTGCGAAACCCTTTCCTGTGTGCCTTAATTTTTCTTGCACAAAAGTCAATACCTTTCCACAGACCTGAAATATATAGGCACTTTGTGCTGTCTTAGAAACGAAAAAGCTCTTAAAACCTCTCTCCAAAGATTCTATTCTAAAGAACAAATTTTTTTTGTTTATTCAAAAATTTTCTAAATTGAAATTGAAATTAAAAATAACATTTTCTTTCAATTAAAAGCACTTTTTGCGGAAATAAAAGCATTTAAATAAAACTCTATCACTTTATAATTCGGTTAGAATTAAATTTCCTAAATATCATATAGGTGTTTTTTCATAATTCTGAAATATTACTCATACGCTCAAAATTTGAGTAATTTCTGGGAAGGATACCTCCTACTTAAATTTGGACATCATTTTTGGATTCAGCTTGTTACAAAAATACGTAATAGGGGTTTCCAGCCATTTTAAACCAGTAGTTAAGGAGATAATAGCCAATAAAGTATTTCATACAAAAATTTATCACATTTCATCTAATTTCATTTTGCTTTCTTACACACACACACGCACATTATTGATCTTCATGTGAATGAGTAAAAAATGTAAAGCATAACCTTTAGGCGCAATTAATATTTGTGTTTATTAATATTTTTTCTAATATAAATATCTAAATAAGACAAGGTAGACATGTTATACATCAATGGAAAGGGAATTTTATATACTTTTTTGATGTTAATTTTTTTTCACCTCTTTTGTCAAAAAGGTGTAACTACAAAAAAAATTTATTTGATTTTTTAAAATAACATTGATGTTTTTTTTCAAAAATCTCTAAACTAAACAAGATATTAGGAACGTTTTTGGACACAGTATAGAAAAATATTTTAGAAATTTAGAAATATATTAGAAATATATTAGAACGAGTTATGAAATTTTTTTAAACATTTTTAAATAGAGAAGAGTACACACTTTGTAATAAATTAATATAATTTTTAACAAAAATCTCTAAAACTAAACAAGATTTCTATAAAAATAAAAAAAATTTCTATAAATTTTTTTTTCTAGAAAAATTTTATATAAAATTTTTTCATAGAAAAATTTTATATAAAATTTTTTCATAGAAAGATGTTCTATAAAATTTTTTCATAGAAAAATTGTCTATAAATTTTCCTTCAAAAAAAAAATTTTCTATTAATTTTTTTCAGAAAAAAATTTTCTAAAAAATTTTTTATTTAAAAATTTTCAATAAAAGTTTCTCATTAGATAATTTTTTATAAAAATTTCTCATAGAAAAATTTTCTAGAAAAATTTTTCATAGAAAAATTTTTTACAAAAATTGTTCAAAAAAAAATTTTTCATAGAAAAATTTTCTACAAATTTTTTTTTATAGAAAAATTTTCTATAAAAGTTTCTCATAGAAAATTTTTCTATAAAAGTTTCTCATAGAAAAATTTTTTATAAAAATTTTTCTATGAAAAATTCTCTATAAAAATTTTTCATAGAAAAATTTTCTATAGAAATTTTCATACAAAAATTGTTTATAAAATTTTAAAAATTTTCTATAAAAATTTTTCATAGAAAAATATTCTATAAAAAGTTTTCATAGAAAAATATTCTATAAAAATTTTTCATAGAAAAATTTTCTATAAAAATTTTTCATAGAATCATTTTCTATAAAATCTTAATAGAAAATGATTCTATTCATAGAAAAATTTTTTCTAAACATTTTTTATAGAAAAATTTTCTATAAAAATTTTTCATAGAAAAATTTTCTACCAAAAATTCTCATAAAAAATTTTCTATAAAAAATTTTCATTGAAAAATTTACTATAAAATTTTTTCATAGAAAAATTTTCTATAGAAATTTTCTATAAAAAATTTTCATAGAAAAATTGTTTATAAAATTTTAAAAATTTTCTATAAAAATTTTTCATAGAAAAATTTTTCATAGAATCATTTTCTATAAAATTTTTATAGAAAATGATTCTATTCATAGAAAAATTTTTTCTAAAAATTTTTTATAGAAAAATTTTCTATAAAAATTTTTCATAGAAAAATTTTCTATAAAAATTTTTCATAGAATCATTTTCTATAAAATTTTTATAGAAAATGATTCTATTCATAGAAAAATTTTTTATAGAAAAATTTTCTATAAAAATTTTTCATAGAATCATTTTCAATAAAATTTTTATAGAAAATGATTCTATTCATAGAACAATTTTTTGTAAAAATTTTTTATAGAAAAATTTTCTATAAAAATTTTTCATAGAAAAATTTTCTATAAAAATTTTTCATAGAATCATTTTCTATAAAATTTTTATAGAAAATGATTCTATTCATAGAAAACTTTTTTATAGAAAAATTTTCTATAAAAATTTTTCATAGAATCATTTTCTATAAAATTTTTATAGAAAATGATTCTATTCATAGAAAAATTTTTTCTAAAAATTTTTTATAGAAAAATTTTCTAGAAAAATTTTTCATAGAAAAATTTTCTACCAAAAATTCTCATAAAAAATTTTCTATAAAAAATTTTCATTGAAAAATTTACTATAAAATTTTTTCATAGAAAAATTGTCTATAAAATTTGTTTCGTAGAAAAAATTTTTATAAATTTTTTTTTTAAATTTTCATAGACAAATTTTCTATAAAAAATTTTCATAGAAAAATTATTTAAAATATGTTTCCATAGCAAAATTATTCAAAAAAATTTTCCCAAAAAATAATAAAATAGTCGGGATGTAAATATTATTAAAAAATATCCCAAATCTGTTACATTTATTTATTAATGTAACAGACCAATTTATTGATAAAAAGCCAAAAAATGTTTGAGGAGAAACCAAAATTCCTCGACGCGTTTCGATGGTTGGTTAGGCCATCTTTTCAGGAGGAGTATCCCCAATTTAGACAGATCTCGCATTATTACTTATTTTACAGACAAAATCCTTCAGAATTATGTTTATAAACCATAAGTAAAAGCGTAGATTATCGACTGAACAAAACACAAACATTTTTCAGTTTTCATCTTATTTCACATACCACATTCTTGCTGCAGCATTAATAAATATATGTAACAGATTTGGGATCAAATTAAAAATTTTCCTATCAAAAATTTTCATAAAAAAAATTTTTTATAAAAAATATTCATAAAAAATCATTTTGTAGAAAAATTTTCAATGAACATTTTTGATAGAAAGATTTACTTAAAAAAAATTTTTTGTACCAAAATTTGCTACAAAATTTTTTTATAGAAAACATTTCTATAAAATTTTTTTTATAGAAAATTTTTTTTTTCATAACATTTTTCTTCAAAACTTTTTTCACAAAATTTAAATAAAACTGTTTAAAATCTTTCAAATTTTCTTATTATTTCTTTATTAAATAAAATATGTATAAAAAATAAATAATTTTGTTTTGTGAGTGATGAATCTTATGATAACGATCGATTTGTTCGTTTGTATAAATTACTTGATATTAATGGCGATGATCATGGCGGCAAATGAATGGGATTTTTTTCTTTAATCTACAAAAATTTCGATTTTTTTTTTGCGAAAAAGCTTAAACTACACTTACGCTACTAAACTTATAAATGAAAAGCACATTATTTAGTACCATTTACTGACACCACTTGTTCTTGTTCCTGCTCATTTTCACCCTGAGTGGCATCATCATTGACCACGATCAATTCTTCGGGTTGAACGGTATCTTCCAAGGAATCATTGACTTCACCACTTTCACGCACTTCATTGCTGATTTGATCCGGAGTACTAATGGCGGCATCAGCCTCTATACCTGATTGTGAGTCTTGCTGTATTTCGGTTTCTTTGACAGGTTGAATGGCAGCTGTTTGAGTTGTGGGATTGGTGATTGCAGCATTAGCCTGAGGTCTATTGTTGCCTTGGAAGATATTAAGTAAACCCTGTAGGGGACCTTGCTGGGCGGGAGCAGGCTGAGCCTGTTGTCCGGTGAAGGTATTAAGTAATTGTTGTATGGGTCCTGGTGGTCTGGCTGTAGTGGCATCACTAGCTGCCTGTTCCTGTTGTTGACCTCCCAAGCCGGAGAGGGTGCTTTGGAATTGATTACCTAAATTCGAGGCAAATTGTTGTAGGCCTTGGAAGGCTTGAGTAGTGGAGTTAACAACACTTTGGGCAGCAGTTTGTACAGCAGTTACAGGATTGAAAAGACCAGGTAATGTAGGAGCGGGAGCTGGTGGAGCCACCTCATCATTGGCTACTTGACTGGTTTGTGTCTGACCATTTTGTCCGGTAATTTGATTGAAAAATTGTCCTAAGGGTGAATTCTGTATTAATTGTTGCACGAAATTCTGTTGAGTGGTGCTTTGTGTAGGAGTAGCTTGGGTAGCTTGACGCACAGCACCCTCAGGTTGTTCTTCATTATTAGTCTCTACCACAACAACAATTTGATTAGGAGTTTGTTTTTCTACTGAAACAGCTTTTAGTTCTGAAGCTTTTTGGACTTCTTCAATTATTTCCTTAACAGGTTCTACAACAATTTCTGGTTGTGCCACTGAAACGATTTGAGGAACTTCAGGTAGTGAGTTTCTTAACTTATTTTCTTCTTCCACAGCCTTGACAATTTCCTTTTCTTGCTCTTCCTCAATAGCTTCTTTAATTTCCTCCTCCACAATGGCTTCATCCAAGCGACGCTGAGCCTCTACTACTTCTTCTACGGCCTTCAATTTTTCTTCCTCATCTACTGCTGTGGCAATATCATTGGCCAACACCTTCTCTTCTGGCAATTTAATTTGAGGCACTGTTTCATTTTCTTTTAAATCCTCCAGCAGAGCTTCCTTCACTTCTTCACCATCTTGTATGATGGTCACGGGCACTAAAATCTCTTCGGCATTGCGATAAGTGCGTCTCTGCACAACGTTAGCCTGAGACAATGAAATCACCAATAAAAATCCCAATAAAGCGGTAAAGAAACGCATTGCTGCTGCTCTGTTTAATAATCCACTCAGCTTTTTAATCCAATTAACTTAAAAGTTGTATATCCACTCAAAGCTCGTGCTTAGGCCTGCTGCGTTTGTCCGGTCGTTGTTGTTAACACTTGAAACTCACTTTACAAACTGTTTGAAATTTCTTTGGCAGAAGCGCATTTATAGAGCCGGCTTTGTAATAAGCTAAATGTTGTTGTATTTTATGATATTTTGTTGTTGTAAATATTTGTATCTTTAACAAGTGCCCAATACCATTACCATCAAACGATCTTCGAATGTTCGTTTATGTCGCTTGTTTGCACTTGGCTTTGAATTGAAAATTTTCATCTGTGCGTTTACTTTAGTTTTACTTACTTTGAATTTTACATTTTTTTCCTGTTTGTTTGTATTTGTTGTTTGTTTTATAAACTACATAAGTACTGGCTAATAAATATTTATGTTTCTTGTCTTTGAATTGTTTTTATGGGAATTTATTGGCAAACTTTTTTGATCGATTTTAATGTAGAAAAATTGTTTAGTCTTGTTTGGCATTTTGCAATAATTTGTGGTTCTTTGCTAAGACAAAGTGATTTATATAAAACCGATGTACTCAGAAGTTGTAATTAATTCAGGAAAACTATTTTCTAATTGAGAATATAAAGGAAAAAAGGCTAGAATTTAAATTCCTTGAATTTTAAAACAAAAGACTTAAGAAACGAACTTTAACTTGTCTTATATGTTTACAAAAACAAAAGACTTAAGAAACATACCCGATTTGATGCTCACTTGAATGAAAGACTTAAGAATCGAACATTTTTTATCTATTTCAAGATTTTTTGGGTTTTAAAAGTTTAATAACATTTTCGTTTATTAATTTTTTGATAGTGGGACCATGGCTATTGAAATTCGTCAAAATCGTCCATTATGTATCGTACCTCCCATAGGCCCTACTTCCCGGAATTGATATTTTGGCCACAAATATCAATATTTTTGCATGAAATTTAAAACAAATACCGCTTATGTAAACAAAAATAACAGTACAAGATTTCGTTGAAATCGGTTCACATTTGACCATAGCTTCCATACAAACTCTTTGACTGAAAATTTTGTATCTAACATTTTTTGACTAAAAATTTTGTATAGACAATTTTTTTGACTGAAAATTTTGTATAGAATTTTTTTTTTTTTGACTAAAAATTTTTTTTTGACAAAAAAAATTTTGTATAGACAATTTTGTTGGACTTAAAATTTTCTATAGAAAAGTTCTTTGACTGAAAATTCTCTGTAGGATTTTTTTTGACTAAAAATTTTCTATAGAATTTTTTTTTTACTAAAAATTTTCTATAGAAAATTTTTAGTTAAAAAATTTTTTTCGACTAAAAAAATTTCTATACAAATATTTTTTTTTGACAAAAAATTTTGTACAGAAATTTTCTGTAGATTTTTTTTTTTTTTTTGACTAAAAATTTTCTATAAAATTTTTTTTTTACTAAAAAATTTCTATCAAATCTTTTTTACTAAAAACTTTCTATAGAAATTTTTTTAACTAAAAATTTTCTATAAAAAATTTTTGCTACTAAAAGTTTTCGATAGAAATTTTTTTGACTAAAAATTTTCGATAGAAATTTTTTTGACTTAAAATTTTCTATAGAAAATTTTTTTGACTAAGAATTTTCTATAGAAAATTTGTTTGACTAAAAATTTTCTATAAAATTTTTTTTTACTAAAAAATTTCTATCAAATCTTGTTTACTAAAAACTTTCTATAGAAATTTTTTTAACTAAAAATTTTCTATAAAAAATTTTTGCTACTAAAAATTTTCTATAGAAATTTTTTTGACTAAAAATTTTCTATAGAAATTTTTTTGACTAAAAATTTTCTATAGAAAATTTTTTTGACTAAGAATTTTCTATAGAAAATTTTTTTGACTAAAAATTTTCTTTAGAAAATTTTTTTGACTAAAAATTTTCTATGGAAAATTTTTTTGACTAAAAATTTTCTATAGAAAATTTTTTCGACTAAAAATTTTCTATAGAAAATTTTTTTGGCTAAAAATTTTCTATAGAAAATTTTTTTGACCAAAAATTTTCGATAGAATTTTTTTTTTGACCAAAAATTTTCTATAGAATTTTTTTTTTTGACCAAAAATTTTCTATAGAAAATTTTTTTGACCAAAAATTTTCTTTAGAAAATTTTTTTGACCAAAAATTTTCTATAGAAAATTTTTTTGACCAAAATTTTCTATAGAAAATTTTTTTGACTAAAAATTTTCTATAGAAAATTTTTTTGATCAAAAATTTTCTATAGAAAATTTTTTTGACCAAAAATTTTCTTTAGAAAATTTTTTTGACCAAAAATTTTCTATAGAAAATTTTTTTGACCAAAATTTTCTATAGAAAATTTTTTTGACTAAAAATTTTCTATAGAAAATTTTTTTGATCAAAAATTTTCTATAGAAAATTTTTTTGACCAAAAATTTTCGATAGAATTTTTTTTTTGACCAAAAATTTTCTATAGAATTTTTTTTTTGACCAAAAATTTTCTATAGAAAATTTTTTTGACCAAAAATTTTCTTTAGAAAATTTTTTTGACCAAAAATTTTCTATAGAAAATTTTTTTGACCAAAATTTTCTATAGAAAATTTTTTTGACTAAAAATTTTCTATAGAAAATTTTTTTGATCAAAAATTTTCTATAGAAAATTTTTTTGACCAAAAATTTTCTATAGAAAATTTTTTTGACCAAAAGTTTTCTGTAGAAATTGATCAAAAATTTTCTATAAAAAATTTTTTTGACTAAAAATTTTCTATGGAAAATTTTTTTTGCCAAAAATTTTCTATAGAATTTTTTTTTTTTTTGACAAAAAAATTTACTATAAAATTTTTGTTTGCCTAAAAAATTTCAATAAAATTTTTTCCCCCTTAAAATTTTCTATAGAAAACTTTTTTGCCTAAAAAATGTCTATACATTTTTTTTCCAATAAAAATTTTCTATAGAAAAATTATTTAAAATTCTATAGAAAAAAATTTTTCACCAAAAATTTTCCATAAAAAAATGTTTTCACCAAAAGTTTTCTATAGAAACATTTATTTTTACTAAATTTTCTATAAAATTTTTTTATGACTCCAAATTTTTTATATGAAGTAATTTTGTTTGACCAAAAATTTTCTATAGCAAACTTTTTTTAATAAATTTTTTTTATAAAAAATTTTTTTTGACTATACATTTTTTAAAGAAATTTTTTTTTGACTAAAAATTTTCTATAAAAAAAATATTTCCCAAAAGATTATCGATAGAAAATTATTGCACTAAAAATTTTCTATTGAAAATTATTTCACTAAAGATTTTCTATTAAAAATTATTCCACTCAAAATTTTATATCGAAAATCAATCCATTAAAACTTCAAATTTTCTATAGAAAACGATTACAAATTTGTAATAGAAAATAATTCGATTAAAAATTCTCTACAAAATTATTTGACTAAAAATAATCCATAGAAAATTATTCTACAAAAATTATTCCACTATTGAACCGAAAATATTTAAAAAAATTATTCGACTAAAAATTTTATATCTTATATCTTATATTCTTAAACGAGCAATAATTGTATATATATATATATATATATATAGAATGGCTATCTCGAAAACGGCTCTAACGATTTTGATAAAATTTGGACAGTGGGTATCTTTTTTGATGTATAGGTCGAAGAAGAAGGGACTTTTGGAACTTTTACCTCTAAGAGGGTAAAAACGGGTAAAAAGGGAAAAAATCGAAAACGCTATGTCTCCTAAAGTAATAGGTATAGAAACAAAATTAAAATTACGTTTTAAACAGCTTTAAAAATAAGCGGACAGGTGTTTGGTACTTTTTTGAAACTATGTCCGATAGGGGGTAAAAAAGGGTGAAAATAGTTTTTTTGGCACCTTTTTAACCCACTCTTATATTTTAAACTAAAGAATATAGAAAGAAACTTGGTACTGCAATCAATAGATGTAAAAAAAACATGAAACACGTATTTGGTACTTTTTTGATTTTGGAGCCAAAATGGGTAAAAAAGGGATAAAATGATAACTTAACATCTCCAAAGTAATATGAATAGGAACATTATACATTATGTTAAATGCGTTTTAAAAAAATGTACCGAATTCAATTGGCACCAAAAAAGTACCAAATATACATATGGAACTTTTAGAAATTAGGGAATAAAAAGGGGGAAAAATTTGTATTATTTTAAACAAATGGATGTTTGGCTGTATGTATGTTCTTTATAGAATAGTAAACTGTGAATTTGATTGTGTTATGCTCTTTAGCGAAGATGTTGCGGATAAGCCGGCGAAGGTTTTAAAGTTGATAAGACTAATTTCCGACAGATGGCGCCACTGAAAATTACTAAAAATTTATTAAATCGTAAACTGTACATTTGATCATGCTATGATCTTTAGCAAAGTTGTAGCGCATGAGCCGACGAAGGCTTTTTAGTTGGTATGAATAATTTCCGACAGGTGGCGCTACAGAAACTTACTCAAAGTCAATTTAATCGTAATCTGTACATTTAATCATGCTACAATCTTTAGCAAAGTTGTTGCACATGAGCCGACGAAGGTTTCTTAGTTGGTATGAAGAAATTTCGACAGGTGGCGCTACTGAAATTTACTCAAAGTCAATTTAATCGTATGCTGTACATTTAATCATGCTATAATCTTCAGCAAAGTTGTTACGGATAAGCCGAAGAAGGTTTATGAATTGGAATAAGCAAAGTCCGACAGGTGGCGCCACAGAAAACTACTCAAAATGAATTAAATCGTAAACTGTGCATTTGATCAGACTATAATCTTTAGCAAAGTTGTTGCGCATGAGTCGACAGAGGTTTCTGTTGATATGAATAATTTCCAAAATTATTCAAAATGAGTTAAACTGTAAACTATGCAAACTATGTGTTGGTCGGACAAAATAAATCAAATAATTCAAAATTAACTGAATATTTCTACAATGTCTTTCCTCTAAATTTATTTTAGCACTTTATAATATAAAATATATAAAAACTTTAACATTTTCCTCAAAATGCTTATCATAAGGCTCCGAGCAAGGCTCGGTCTACCAGGTACTAGAAAATTATTCGTTTAAAAAATTTTTGTTGAAAATTATTCGACTAAAATATTTTCTATAGCAAATTATTCGTTCAAAAATGTTTTATTAAAAATTATTCGATTAAAAATTTCCTATTAAAAATTATTTGACTAAAAGGTAATTAAGTTATATGTAATCAATTATAAGAACTTTCATAAAATTTGATGCAATAGTTGATTTTTTTGAGCTCGGTTCAGAATTTTATCTTCATAAGTTTTTTAACTTGACATTATTTAATCTTTAGGAGACTTAAATGGTAGCTATGGGCTACCAAAAGTTGGCTTTTTCCAACTGCATACATACATTTTTTCAGACATAAAATCGTCATAAAAAGTCATTGAACTTGACTACAGCAAAAAAATGAAGGTACATTTCAAAAAAGACTAAAATAAAAACAAATAAAAGTTGGACAAAAGTCTTTAGCACGCATTTTTAATGATCGTTATTTTTCTTACCAACAAAATTTTCGTCTTAGTTTAATATCTATAGATCATTAACAGCAGGACATACATGGTTAGGACGGGTCCATTTCAGTTTTTGTTAATTTCTTCCAACAGTTAAATGCAGCAAATGCATTTTTGAAAAAGAATTAACGTATTTAAATTCATAAAACTGGTTTAATATAAAAGGTCTACCAAAAAATGTTCAAATCAATTTAAAAACAAATAAAACTCCCACCAAAATAGCCACAAGTCTGGTTGTTCTAATAAACTTAATAACTTTATTGATTTTGTGTTTAAAAAGTAACAGTTTTGTGAAAGATTTTAGATAAAATTGTTTTTTTAATTTAAAAAAATTTATAAATAAAAGAAAAATTTTAACTTATACCTCATTAACACATATTTTTCCATTTTTTTAAAAGAGTTTAGATTTTTGTTTAGAAGTTATTTTTATTGATAACATGATTTTTGTTTATTTATATAGGTAAGTTGTGTGATATGAACTGGATTGAAAAAAAAGTGAAAATGTTTTGAATAAAACCATTTTCATAAATTTTCAAATTCCGATACTAGGTATTAGCATGATAATATAAATACAATGCTTATACACTTATACTTATTCATACTATCTTAATTGATCAAAAAAAAAACAAATAAGAAAGTTTATAGTCTATAGAAATTTTTTCATCTATAATTTTATACCAAAATTTTATCAAAAATTTTGTAAAAAAAATGTTTATTAAAAATTTTCTAACAAAATTTTTTCATCAAAAATTTTCTAAATAATTTTTTTCATCAAAACTTTTCTATAAACATTTTTTCATCAAAAACTTTCTAAAGAAATATTTTTCATCAAACATTTTTTAAAGAAATTTTGCATCAAAAATTTTCTATAGAAATTTTTTCATCAAAAATTTTCTAAAGAAATTTTTTCATCCAAAAATTTTCTATTAGCATTTTTTCATCAAAAATTTTCTATAGAAATGTTTTCATCAAAAGGTTTTTATCAAAAACGTCCTAAAGAAATTTTTAAATCAAAAACTTTCTATTGAAATTTTTTCATCAAAAATTTTTTATAGACATTTTTTAATTAAAAATTTTCTATACAAATTTTTTCATCAAGAATTTTCTAAAGAAATGTTTTTTATCAAAAATCTATTAAAGAAATTTTTTTATCAAAAATTTTCTAAAGAAATTTTTTCATCAAAAATTTTCTACAGAAATTTTTTCATCAAAAATTTTCTATAGAAATTTTCTATAGAAATTTTTTCGTCAAAAATTTTCTAAAGCAATTTTTTCATAAAAAATTTTCTAAAGGTATTTTTTCATAAAAAATTTTTTAAAGAAACTTTTTCAATAAAAATTTTCAAAATAAATTTTCCATCAACAATTTTCGAAAGAAATTTTTTATAGAAACTTTATATAGAAGTTTTTTTGCCAAAAATTTTCTAGAGAAATTTTTTCATCAAAAATTTTCTAAAGAAATTTTTTCATCAAAAATCTCCTAAAGAAATTTTTCATCAAAAATCTTCTACAGAAATTTTTTGATCAAAAATTTCTATAGAAATTTTTTCATCAAAAATTTTCTATAGAATTCTTTTCATCAATAATTTTATACCGAAATTTTTTAATCAAAAATTTTCTAAAGAAATTTTTTCATCAAAAATTTTCTAGAGAAATTTTTTCATTAAAAATTTTCTAGAGAAATTTTTCATCAAAAATTTTCTAAAGAAATTTTTTCATCAAAAATTTTCTAAAGAAATTTTTTCATCAAAAGGTTTTTATCAAAAACGTCCTAAAGAAATTTTTAAATCAAAATCTATTGAAATTTTTTCATCAAAAATTTTTTATAGACATTTTTTAATTAAAAATTTTCTATACAAATTTTTTCATCAAGAATTTTCTAAAGAAATTTTTTTTATCAAAAATCTATAAAAGAAATTTTTTTATCAAAAATTTTCTAAAGAAATTTTTTCATCAAAAATTTTCTACAGAAATTTTTTCATCAAAAATTTTTTATAGAAATTTTTTTCGTCAAAAATTTTCTACAATTTCAACAATTTTCGAAAGAAATTTTTTATAGAAACTTTATATAGAAGTTTTTTGCAAAAATTTTCTAGAGAAATTTTTTCATCAAAAATTTTCTAAAGAAATTTTTTCATCAAAAATCTCCTAAAGAAATTTTTCATCAAAAATCTTCTACAGAAATTTTTTGATCAAAAATTTCTATAGAAATTTTTTCATCAAAAATTTTCTATAGAATTTTTTTCATCAATAATTTTATACCGAAATTTTTTAATCAAAAATTTTCTAAAGAAATTTTTTCATCAAAAATTTTCTTTAAAATTTTTTTCTTTAAAAATTTTCTATAAAAATGTTCTACAGAAATTTTTTCGTCAAAAATTTTCTATAGAAATTTTTTCATCAAAAACTTCTAAAAAAATTTTTTCACCAAAATTGTTCTAAAGAAATTTTTTCATCAAAAATTTCCTAAAGAAATTTTTTCATCAAAAATTTCCTAAAGAAATTTTTTCATCAAAAATTTTCTAAAGAAATTTTTTCATCAAATATTTTATACCGAAATTTTTTCATTAATTTTTTTTTTCATCAAATTTTTTTTTTCAATCAAAAATTTCTACAGAAATTTGTTCATCAAAAATCTTCTTTAGAAATGTTTTCATCAATAATTTTCTATAGAAATGTTTTCATCAAAAATTTTCTATAGAAATTTGTTCATCAAAAATTTTCTAAAGAAAATTTTTTCATCAAAAATTTTCTAAAGAAATTTTTTCATCAAAAATTTTCCAAAGAAATTTCTTTCATCAAAAATTTTCTAAAAAAAATTTTCATCAAAAATTTTCTAAAGAAATTTTTTTATAAAAAATTTTCTATAGAAATTTTTTCATCAAAAATTTCTTTAGAAATTTTTTTATCAAAAATTTTCTTTAGAAATGTTTTCATTAAAAATTTTCGAATAAAATTTTCGAAAGAAATTTTTTATAAAAACTTTTTCATCAAAAATTTTCTATTGAAATTTTTTCATAAAAAATTGTCTCAAAAAATAACAAAATTGTCGGGATGTAAATATTATTCAAAAAGAATAACTATTAGCATTTGATCCCAAATCTGTTACATTTATTTATTAATGTAACAGACCAATTTATTAAAATTTTCTATAGAAATTTTTTTAAAAAAAAATTTTCTATAGAAATTTTTAAAAAAAAAAATTTTCTAGAGAAATTTTTTCATCAAATATTTTATACCGAAATTGTTTCATCAATTTTTTTTTTTTTCATCAAATTTTTTCGATCAATCAAAAATTTCTACTGAAATTTTTTCATCAAAAATTTTCTTTAGAAATGTTTTCATCATTTTTTTTTTATCAAAAACGTCCTAATGAAATTTTTAAATCAAAAACTTTCTATTGAAATTTTTTCATCAAAAATTTTTTATAGACATTTTTTAATTAAAAATTTAAATAAATAAAATTTTCTATACAAATTTTTTCATCAAGAATTTTCTAAAGAAATTTTTTTATCAAAAATCTATAAAGAAATTTTTTTATCAAAAATTTTCTAAAGAAATTTTTTCATCAAAAATTTTCTACAGAAATTTTTTCATCAAAAATTTTTTATAGAAATTTTTTTCGTCAAAAATTTTCTACAATTTCAACAATTATCGAAAGAAATTTTTTATAGAAACTTTATATAGAAGTTTTTTTGCCAAAAATTTTCTAGAGAAATTTTTTCATCAAAAATTTTCTAAAGAAATTTTTTCATCAAAAATCTCCTAAAGAAATTTTTTCATCAAAAATCTTCTACAGAAATTTTTTGATCAAAAATTTCTATAGAAATTTTTTCATCAAAAATTTTCTATAGAATTTTTTTCATCAATAATTTTATACCGAAATTTTTTAATCAAAAATTTTCTAAAGAAATTTTTTCATCAAAAATTTTCTATAAAATTTTTTTCTTTAAAAATTTTCTATAAAAATGTTCTATAGAAATTTTTTCGTCAAAAATTTTCTATAGAAATTTTTTCATCAAAAATTTCTAAAGAAATTTTTTCATCAAAATTTTTCTAAAGAAATTTTTTCATCAAAAATTTCCTAAAGAAATTTTTTCATCAAAAATTTTCTAAAGAAATTTTTTCATTAACTTTTTTTTTTTCATCAAATTTTTTTGATCAATCGAAAATTTCTACAGAAATTTTTTCATCAAAAATTTTCTTTAGAAATATTTTCATAAATAATTTTCTATAGAAATGTTTTCATCAAAAATTTTCTATAGAAATTTGTTCATCAAAAATTTTCTAAAGAAATTTTTTCATCAAAAATTTTCCAAAGAAATTTCTTTCATCAAATATTTTCTAAAAAATTTTCATCAAAAATTTTCTAAAGAAATTTTCATCAAAAATTTTCTAAAGAAATTTTTTTATAAAAAATTTTCTATAGAAATTTTTTTATCAAAAATTTCTTTAGAAATTTTTTTATCAAAAATTTTCTTTAGAAATGTTTTCATTAAAAATTTTCGAATAAAATTTTCGAAAGAAATCTTTTATAAAAACTTTTTCATCAAAAATTTTCTATTGAAATTTTTTCATAAAAAATTTTCTCAAAAAATAACAAAATTGTCGGGATGTAAATATTATTCAAAAAGAATAACTATTAGCATTTGATCCCAAATCTGTTACATTTATTTATTAATGTAACAGACCAATTTATTAAAATTTTCTATAGAAATTTTTAAAAAAAAAATTTTCTAGAGAAATTTTTTCATCAAATATTTTATACCAAAATTGTTTCATCAATTTTTTTTTTCATCAAATTTTTTTGATCAATCAAAAATTTCTACTGAAATTTTTTCAACACAAATTTTCTTTAGAAATGTTTTCATCAATAATTTTCTATAGAAATGTTTTCATCAAAAAATTTTCTATAGAAATTTGTTCATCAAAAATTTTCAAAAGGAATTTTTTTTAGAAATTTTTTTCATCAAAAATTTTTTGTAGAAATTTTAAATAAAATTTTCTTTAGAAATTTTTTTACCAAAAATTTTCTTTAGAATTTTTTTTTTTCATCAAAAATTTTCTTTAGAAATTTTTTCATCAAAAAATTTATACAGAAATTTTTTCATCAAAAATTTTCTATAGAAATTTTTTCATCAAAAATTTTCTAAAGAAATTTTGTCATCAAAAATTTCCTAAAGAATCACTTGATCTAAAATTCTTCATATATAAAATAATTAAAGTTCTTTTCTTAAGTCTTTTGTTTTGAAACCCATACAATCCGTTTCTGGGTTCGAAGTAAATATTTTTTTTTTTAAGTTTTATAAAATTGTTTAACAAATTTTAATTTTTTAACAAAATTCCGTAGTACCATTGACCTGTTTCTTTCCAAGAAACAATCTTACACTGACCTATATATTTTATATAAAAAAATAACGACATTTGTAATAAAATATTCATTTTTTAATCAGTTGTAAATATTTAAATAACAAAGAAAGCAACAAAACATTTACGTATTGAAATCAAGAAAAACTTGGGAAATCGAAATACTTTCTTTTACTTAAAACCTCAAAAAACAAACAATAAAATCAAGATCAAAAGGGCGGACTAGAGCAAATTGGAATTAAAGAAGATAAAAATACAATGTTTAAAAAAATAATAAAATACATTTTAAAATAAAATTAAGGGTAAAGGTTTAAACGTTTAGGGCAAAAGAAGTTAAATTGATTTTTATTGATTTTAAGACCCTATTCCATAAGATTTTATTGGCAAACATTGAATGTAATTTTAAGAGATCTTTGTTACTTTTTTTATATTGGCTTAATAAAACTTGTATAAATTGTAATCTTTGCCTAAAAGAAAAACCAGTTTCAGTAAAATTCGAGTACCTTCAAAAGTATTGTTTGTCTTTGGTCTTGTAGAGATTGAAGTTCAAATTGCATTAGGTTGCACAAAATTGCAGCCTTATAGCACATAAATGGTCAAAGAATCTCAGCATTAAATATAAAAGAAAACACAAACCAAAAGAAGCCTTCGTCATGCTAAACCATAAAAAATATGGTATCCAACCAAACAAACCCACTACAACTTTTATAAAAAATGCGTATAAAAAGTTCTTAGCTTCTTTGTATATTCAACATCAAATGCATCTTCATGAGCTTTATCTCGTTTTGTTTTTTTTTTTAAATCAAGAGTCAAGTTCAATGACTCTGTTCTGGTGTCTGCAAAAAACAAAAGCACTTTGGCTTCAGAAGTTTCATATTCGTTTTTAGCCACTTATATAAAGTGGTAGAATCACTTTTTCTTGTTGGTAAAATCAAAACCACAGAATTGAACACAAACAAAAAAGAATGAAAAGCAAAAGCCTTCTACAATCATTTTGACTGCAACTAAAAGTAGTTGGCTTATTAAATTTACAAGAATAGAATAAATAGAAACGAAAGAAAAAAAGAAGATGTAGACTGGTTTGATTACATAAAAATTGTTGTCATTTCGAGTATAAAGTTATTTTTACTTGCTGCTTTAACAAGGAACAAATTTGTAATGGTTTATCAATAAAAATAGGCAGAAAGGCTTAACACGAAGAAATATTAACAGTTTTTTTGATATCATACATCAAAATTTTCTTAAATATTAAAAACTCGTACCTATCCTGAGACTAGAGTTGTTAAAGGTATGAATTAAACAATTCTTTTTATAGAAAATTTTTCGGTAAAAATTTTTTTCTCTTTATAAAAAATTCTGTACAGAAATTTTTTCATCAAAAATTTTCTATAGAAATTTTTTTATCAAAAATTTTCTAAAGAAATTTTTTCATTAAAAATTTTTTAAAGAAATTTTTTCATCAAAAATCTTCTAAAGAAATTTTGTCATCAAAAATCTTTTAAAGAAATTTTTTCGTCAAAAATCTTCTAAAGAAATTTTTTCATCAAAAATTTTTTATAGGAATATTTTTATTAAAACTTTCTATAGAAATTTTTTCATCAAAAATTTTCTAAAGAAATTTTTTCATCAAAAATTTTCTATAGAAATTTTTCATCAAAAATTTTCTAAGGAATGAACAAATTTATATAGAAAATTTTTGATGAAAAAATTTCTTCTATAGAAAATTTTTGATGAAAAAATTTCTATAAAAAATTTTTGATGAAAAATTTCTATAGAAAATTTTTGATGAAAAAATTTCTATTGAAAATTTTTGATTAAAAAATTTCTATAGAAAATTTTTGATGAAAAAATTTCTATAGAAAATTTTTGATTAAAAAAATTCTATTGAAAATTTTTGATTAAAAAATTTCTATAGAAAATTTTTGATAAAAAAATTTCTATAAAAAATTTTTGATGAAAAAATTTCTACAAAAAATTTTTGATGAAAAAAATTCTTTAGAAAATTTTTGATGAAAAAATTTCTATACAAAATTTTTGATGAAAAAATTTCTATACAAAATTTTTGATGAAAAAATTTCTATAGAAAATTTTTGAAGGAAAAAATTTCTTTAGAAATTTTTGATGAAAAAAATTTCCAAAGAAAATTTTTGATGAAATAATTTCCTTAGAAAATTTATGATGAAAAAATTTCTTTAGAAAATTTTTAATGAAAAAATTTCTTTAGAAAATTTTTGATGAAAAAATTTCTATAGAAAATTTTTGATGAAAAAATTTCTATAGAAAATTTTTGATGAAAAAATTTTTATTGAAAATTTTTGAATAAAAAATTTCTATAGAAAATTTTGATGAAAAAATTTCTATAAAAAATTTTTGATGAAAAAATTTCTATAGAAAATTTTTAATGAAAAAAATTCTTTAGAAAATTTTTGATAAAAAAATTTCTTTAGAAAATTTTTGATAAAAAAATTTCTTTAGAAAATTTTTGATAAAAAAATTTCTTTAGAAAATTTTTGATAAAAAAATTTCTTTAGAAAATTTTTGATAAAAAAATTTCTTTAGAAAATTTTTGATAAAAAAATTTCTTTAAAAATTTTTGATAAAATAATTTCCTTAGAAAATTTTTGATGAAAAATTTCTATAGAAAATTTTTAATGAAAAAATTTCTATAGAAAATTTTTTATGATAAAATTTCTATAGAAAATTTGTGATGAAAAAATTT